>WNWK01012067.1:0-10000 GCA_009830355.1 Cherax destructor
GTTCATAGATGAAGAAATCTCTAAAATTTATGAAATAGCTAATGATTTAAAATACCCAAGAAACATAATTGATAAATCTTTTAAAATAGCTAGGAATACTTTTTACAATCCAAAAAGGGACAACCAACCTTATTAAACCCAAAAAATATGTTGGTTCTCCCTACCATGAAAACTTGGTTGATATGCCTTCCTTTCTTAAGAATTTTAATATCAAGTTGTATTTAAAAATCTTGATACAGTAAAAAGACTTTTGATAAAAATTCCCCCAAAATGCTGACGGATGTGTCTATAAGATTCCTGTAAAATATGCGATAAAGTTTATTTTGGTCAAACTGGTAAAAGTCTTGAACTAAGATTAAAACAACATAAATATAGCATTAGAACTGGACAAGATTCTAATGCTCTATTTATTCATGTGAGAGATTTTAACCATCCAATTGATTTTCAAAATGCTGAGAAGGTTGTATCAAGCAAGTCCATGGTTGAGAGGAATATAATAGAATCATGTTTCATTAAAAGCAGTTTTGAAAATAATATGAATATTTCTTTTGGTTTATATAAATTGGATTCATTTATAATTAATAAAATTTGGGAAGAATTTAATAATAAATTGGACTAATCTTAATTCTTGGGAAGAGTTTCAGGTCCTTTCTTATTTTCCTCTTCACAGAGTCGTGCGATGTTACGCTACTGTGAGGTGTTGTCTTTGTTAGTGTGATGTGACTGTGAGGTGTAGTCTCGCCCCTTATATAAGCCCTTCTTGTCATGTTTCCTGTTATAGTTCCTTGATAATGTGAGTAGTCACGAAAGCGCTTGGAATTCTTCTATTTTTTCATAGTGGTTTTCTTGCATATATATATATATATATATATTTTTTTTTTTTTTTTTTTAAACACATCGGCCGATTCCCACCAAGGCAGGGTGGCCCGAAAAAGAAAAACTTTCAACATCATTCACTCCATCACTGTCTTGCCAGAAGGGTGCTTTACACTACAGTTATAAAACTGCAACATTTACACCCCTCCTTCAGAGTGCCGGCACTGTACTTCCCATCTCCAGAACTCAAGTCCGGCCTGCCGGTTTCCCTGAATCCCTTCATAAATGTTACTTTGCTCACACTCCAACAGCACGTCAAGTATTAAAACCATATGCCTCCATTCACTCCTATCAAATACGCTCACACATGCTTGCTGGAAATCCAAGCCCTCGCACACAAAACTTCCTTTACCCCTCCCTCCAACCTTTCCTAGGCCGACCCCTACCCCGCCTTCCCTCCACTACAGATTTATACACTCTCGAAGTCACTCTGTCTCGTTCCATTCTCTCTACATGTCCAAACCACCTCAACAACCCTCCTCAGCTCTCTGGACAATCGTTTTGGTAATCCGCACCTCCTCCTAATTTCCAAACTCGAATTCTCTGCATTATATTCACACCACACATTGACCTCAGACATGACATTTCCACTGCCTCCAGCCTTCTCCTCGTTGCAACATTCATCACCCATGCTTCACACCCATATAAGAGCGTTGGTATAACTATACTCTCATACATTCCCCTCTTTACTTCCATGGACAAGGTTCTTTGTCTCCACAAAGACAACCAAGACAACCACTATGAAAAAAATAGAAGAATTCCAAGCGCTTTCGTGACTACTCACATTATCAAGGAACTATAAAAGAAAACATGACAAGAAGGCTTATATATGGGGCAAGACTACACCTCACAATAGCGTAACATCGCACGACTCTGTGAAGAGGAACATAAGAAAGAGTCGTGCGATGTTACGCTACTGTGAGGTGTAGTCTTGCCCATTATATAAGCCTTCTTGTCATGTTTCCTTTTATAGTTCCTTGATAATGTTAGTAGTCACGAAACGCTTGGAATTCTTCTATTTTTCATAGTGGTTGTCTTGCATATTTTATATCACCTGTTTACTGTGATCTTTTTGCTTATATATATATATATATATATATATATATATATATATATATATATATATATATATATATATATATATATATATAAAATTGGGTTGAGCAAATATTCTGTTAGTGGGACGGATTGTGAAGGACTTGCCTAGTATGGGCCAACAGGCCTGCTTCAGTGTTCCTCCTTTCTTATGTTCTTATATAACCTCTAGACTTCTGTTGCTAACACTTCTTGATATAAATCCCAGTAATCTATTTGCCTTATATCGTACGCTTAGGCATTGCTGTCTTGGTTTAAGGTTGCTGCTTACCATCACCCCCAAGTCCTTCTCGTAATCTGTATGGCTAAGTTCTACGTTATTTAACTTATACGTGATTGGGTTATGGACACTCCCGAGCTTCAGAACCTTGCATTTATCTACATTGAACTGCATCTGCCACTTTTCTGACCACGAATTAAGTTTGTCTAAATCTTCCTGAAGTTCTGACATCTATGTTTGAATCAATTATCCTACCTATCTTCGTGTCGTCGGCGAATTTGCTCATATCACTAGTAATTCCCTCATCAAGGTCATTGATATATATTATAAATAACAACGGGCCTAAGACTGATCCCTGTGGAACACCACTTGTTACAAGTCCCCATTCGGATTTAACCCCATTTATGCACACTCTGCTTCCTATTGGTGAGCCATGACTCAATCCATGACAGCACTTTTTCCCCAATGCCATAAGCTGCCACTTTCTTTAACAGTCTCTGGTGCGGTACTCTATCAAAAGCCTTACTAAAGTCTAAATAAACAATATCGAATTCTTTATCGTGATCAACAGCCTCAAAAGCTTTACTGAAGAAAGTTAATAAATTAGATTGGCAGGAACGACCCCTCGTGAATCCATGCTGGGTATCATTAATCAAATTATGGTTATCTAGATGGCTTCTAATAATATCAGCTATAATTGACTCTAGTAATTTGCCTACAATTGAGGTCAGGCTTATTGGGCGGTAATTTGACGGTGGTGACTTGTCCCCTGTTTTAAAAATAGGAATTACGTTAGCCATCTTCCACATATTAGACACTACACCTGTTTGAAGAGATAAATTAAAAATGTTAGATAATGGTTCACAGAGTTCCATTTTGCATTCCTTAAGAACCCTTGCAAAAAGCTCATCAGGACCTAGCGATTTATTTTGTTTCAGTCGGTCTAGTTGTTTCATAACCATTTCACTAGTGACTGTGATATTACATAATTTATCTTCTTCTGGGCCTCTGTAAAAATTAATTACTGGGATATTATTAATGTCTTCCTGTGTGAAAACCGAGAGAAAATAATTATTAAAAATAGAGCACATATCATTCTCCTTGTCAGTAAGATGCCCAGAGTTATTTTTAAGGGGACCTATCTTATCCCTAACTTTTGTTCTATAAACCTTTCTTCTGCCCTAAAAGATATTTGAGCCTATTATTCATCCATTTTGGGTCATTTCTACTTGATCTAATTTCTTTATACGGGATAAATGTTCTTTGGGCAGCCTGTATAGTGTTAAGAAAACTGTCATATTGATACCTCTCTTCGTCACCCCAGTCCACAGTTGATAAGTGTTCTCTAAGTTTATTATAATCTGCTAAGCGAAAATCTGGGACCGTTACTGAATTATCCCTACTATCATACATCCATTCAATGCTAAAGGTAATTGACTTATGGTCGCTTAAGCCGAGTTCCTCTGTAATTTCTAAATTATTAACAAGGGTTTCCTTGCTTGCCAGAACCAAGTCAAGTAGGTTATTTCCCCTTGTAGGTTCTGCCACAAACTGCTTCAAAAAGCAATCCTGAACTACTTCTAAAAAGTCGTTAGATTCTAAATTTCGTGTCAAGAAATTCCAATCAATCTGACTAAAGTTAAAGTCCCCTAGAATTACTACGTTATCGTGTCTTGTGGCCTTAACAATTTCCTC
Organism: Cherax destructor; assembly: GCA_009830355.1. Taxonomy (NCBI): domain Eukaryota; kingdom Metazoa; phylum Arthropoda; class Malacostraca; order Decapoda; family Parastacidae; genus Cherax; species Cherax destructor. The sequence goes on from WNWK01012067.1 coordinate 3,887, forward strand.
CCAAAGTAGTCTCCCTTGTTCCCTATCTAAGTTTGGAGGACGGTAAATCACGCCTAAAATCAATTTTTCACACCCCTCTGAAAATTCTATCCAGACAGACTCTATATGTGTTATTTCAGACTTTATACCCGTTTTTATGCAACAATTTAAATGATCACGGACATAGAGTGCCACCCCACCCCCGTTCCCGATACTTCTGTCTACTTGGAACAATTTAAAACCCTGAATGTGACATCCGGCAGGCATGTCCCGATTTTTCATATTAAACCATGTCTCAGTTATTGCAAAAACATCAATATTACTTGCACTAGCAAGTAATCTCAACTCGTCAATCTTATTCCTAGCACTACGACTATTGGTGTAATATACATTTAAAGACCGTACTTTTACTTTACCCTTCCTGCTCATTTCTGTTTTTCCACTATACTTATTACTGTCCTTGTCACCTAGTGCCACTGGCTTTCCAGTATCAACCTTATTCTGTCTATTACTAGTTCCCCTAGAACTCATAATATTAATACACTGGGATTTCACTGTTTTTTCCCAAAAACCCATACCACTAACTGTTTCTAGTTTAAAGCCCTAACAGCTCCCTCCACTGCAGTTGCCAGTGCCCCCACCCCAGACCTGGATAAGTGAACGCCATCCCTGGCATACATGTCATTTCTACCATAGAAGAGGTCCCAGTTGTCAATGAATGTTACTGCATTTTCCTTACAGTATTTGTTCAGCCAGCAATTGACACCAATTGCTCTGGACAGCCATTCATCTCCAACTTCTCTCCTTGGCAAAATACCACATATGACAGGGTTCCCACCCTTCTTCCTAATTCTGTCTATTGCTGACCTATACCTGCTAGTCAGGTCCTCACTCCTACGTCTGCCAACATCGTTGCCTCCAGCACTGAGACAGATAATAGGATTGCTCCCATTACCTCTCATGATGTCGTCCAGACGGCTAACAATATCCTCCATCCCAGCCCCAGGAAAGCAAACCCTCTGTCTCCTACTTCTATCTTTCAAGCAGAAGGCCCTATCCATGTACCTAGTTTGACTATCCCCAACAAGAACAATGTTCTTACCTTCCTTCGTGTCGTTCGTCGTGATGTTCCCAGTAGTCGACTCACATTCATCGGGTAACACGGAGAATCGGTTCGATGTTTCCACAACAGGTTCCTGGATCTTCGTTGATTCTACCTCTCCATCCGTCCTCTTGATCTTTAACTTTGTCCCATGCATTCCAGCCACTGTCCAGGTTCCTTTCTTGGCTTGAGTATTCTCAACAGGAGGATTACTACGAATCCTCTTGTTTTCCTCAGTCAGTCGCTGTATCTCAAGCTTAGCTACCCTCAGTTCTTCCTTCAGCTGCTGGTAGAGTAGCTCAAGAGAGGACATCTTGTTCAGATTCACAGAGAGCACACAAGACACGTCTTCACTGAGTTAAGTCAGGTCCACCACTAAACCATAAACAGGGATATAAGCCACAGTGCCGTGTGTTCCTTTACGGATGACACCCGAATCTGCATGACAGTGTCTACCATTGAAGACAATGCAAGACTCCAAGCAGACATCAACCAAATCTTTAAATGGGCTGCAGAAAACAATACGTATGAAGTTCAATGATGAGAAATTTCAATTACTCAGATATGGAAAACGTGAGGAAATTTAAATTTCATTGGAGTATAAAACAAATTCCAACCACACAGTAGAGCGAAAAACTAATGTCAAAGACCTGAGAGTGATCATGTCAGAGGATCTCACTTTCAAGGACCATAACACTGTAGCAATCGCATCTGCTAGAAAAATGATAGGATGGATAATGAGAACCTTCAAAACCAGGGATGCCAAGCCCATGACTACACTTTCCAGGTCGCTTGTTCTATCTAGGCTGGAATATTGCTGCACATTAACTGCAACTTTCAAGGCAGGTGAAATTGCTGAGCTAGAAAATGTGCAGAGAACCTTCACCGCACGCATAACTGCGATAAACCACCTCAGTTACTGGGAACACTTGAAGTTCCTAAACCTATACTCCCTAGAATGCAGGCGGGAGAGATACATTATTACATACACTTGGAAAATCCTAGAGGGATTAGTACCAAACTTGCACACGAGAGTCACTTCCTACGAAAGCAAAAGACTTGGCAGACGGTGCAACATCCCCCCAATGAAAAGCAGGGGTGCCACTAGCACGTTGAGAGACAACACAATAAGTGTCAGGGGCCTAAGACTGTTCAACTGCCTCCCAGCATACATAAGGAGGATTACCAATAGACCCCTGGCTGTCTTCAAGCAGGCACTGGACAGGCACCTAAAGTCGGTACCTGACCAGCCAGGCTGTGGTTCGTACATTGGACTGCGTGCGGCCAGCAGTAACAGCCTGGTTGATCAGGCCCTGATCCACCATGAGGCCTGGTCACAGACCAGGCCGTGGGGGGCGTTGACCCCCGGAACTCTCTCCAAGTAAACTCCTGGTATATCACCACACTCCCCCTCTACCCTAACAATCTTTCCCCCTCCTCCCACGCTTTCAACCTGAAAGGGCTGGTCTCACGGATCCCCACAACAACCCCAACCCCACCCTTGAGATGTTCAGAACTCCCCGTATAACATGTATAACCTTTTAATCGTAAGTCCCTTCCACACCTGAAATTAAGCTCCTGGAAGAAGCAAACGTCAACATTCATGCGTCTGAGTGTTATCTCTACCCATTTCCTCTTTACCTCCGTTCGGAGGCCATTAGCATTCATGTTGAAACACCTGAAAATATCAATGGGGGGTTAACACTACGTCGTACTAGCCCTGTCACACCTGTCCTGGACGTCCACACACACTGAATGCTCCATCTCCACAGGTGATCCCACCGTCGGACTTAATAACCCGTTTGGCAGCGGGTGCTTGAGAATCTTCTGGATCTCCTCAAAACTGGGGACCGATAACACAGCCTCCTCCACCGCCTTCACGTCACCCGAGACATCCCGACCTTGATCCTGCGGCACTCCATGCGACGCCAGGGTCAAAGTCAAACGGCATCCTCCTCAGCTGCACTCCAACTGCAAGCTGCATTTGGGATCCCATATGTATCCCGTATAATCAAAGGCAGGAGAACCTCAGCCTTGTCGGGGTACACAGCTCCCTGAATCAAATCGATGCAAACAGTGTTCACACGTCTCCGGTAACCGTCCGCCATATTGGTGAAAACAAAATGTCTCTGTTTCACCGCTAGGGGACACCACAGCTCACTCGTTCACCTCCAAGGTTGGGGAGCGACTGAGATTAGGTTGGATTTGGGTGAGTTGAGTTCGATTATGTTAGGTTGGGTTGGAACCCAATCTAACCTGACCTAACATAGCCTAATCTAACATTACTTAACATAACCTAACCTAACCTACCACAGCATAATCTATACTAACCAAGCCCTAACCTATTATAAAAAAATAATAATCTCCATTCCAACATTAACTTACTATTGTACACTGTTAGCTATAAACTATCATCGAACTCCGCCGCACAGGTGAAGTGCAGGCTGAGCCATAGTGATCTCCACTCATAGCAACGTCAACTCTGAGTCTCCAGTATGTGAAGTGCAGGCTGAGCCAGAGTGATCACTCATAGCAACGTCAACTCTGAGCCTCCAGTATGTGAAGTGCAGGCTGAGCCATAGTGATCTCCACTCATAGCAACGTCAACTCTGAGCCTCCAGTATGTGAAGTGCAGGCTGAGCCAGAGTGATCACTAATAGCAACGTCAACTCTGAGCCTCCAGTATGTGAAGTGCAGGCTGAGCCAGAGTGATCACTCATAGCAACGTCAACTCTGAGCCTCCAGTATGTGAAGTGCAGGCTGAGCCAGAGTGATCACTAATAGCAACGTCAACTCTGAGTCTCCAGTATGTGAAGTGCAGGCTGAGCCAGAGTGATCACTCATAGCAACGTCAACTCTGAGTCTCCAGTATGTGAAGTGCAGGCTGAGCCAGAGTGATCACTAATAGCAACGTCAACTCTGAGCCTCCAGTATGTGAAGTGCAGGCTGAGCCAGATTGATCTCCACTCATAGCAACGTCAACTCTGAGCCTCCCAGCGGGAAACTCTATGATACCTTGTTTTTTTTTTTAGTTCATTATATAAATTATCTATTTCAGTATTTTATTCTTTCAACATAGATTTTTAACTGAACATTTTCATTACAGTTCAAAGGAGAGTAATTTCTAGTCGCCTGTACCCACGATCTCTGTTGCCAAGGTTCTTATGTAGTTCACAGCAAGGGTTCTGAGCTTCACCTTAACGATCACAAAAAAACTGAAGTAGTTCATGTGGCGTCAGGAATCACGTGAGTTTCGAGCCTCCACGTGAACTGCCACTCAGCTGTTATGTGCCTCTTACATAGGTGTTGTATTCTTTGTGCTCTCTCTCTCTCTCTCTCTGGCATTTTAATTCCATCCACATCCATTGCACCCTGAAGTGGGACCCAGGAGCTACGGCTCAACCCCTGCAGACACAGCTAGCTGTGTATGCCTCCAAGAGCTGCGGCTCAACCCTCAGAGTCCCCTGATTCAGAGAGAGTAGGATATTATGACGTCAGATCCAGGTAGAAAACGGAGTTAATTGTTTATTTTTAACCACGCGTGACCTGACATGACCCACACGTGACCTCCCTGACATGACACATGTAATCTGACCTGAACCTCACATAATCTTACCTGACACTCACCTGGCTTGACTTACACCTGATTTGATATGACCCACACCTGACCTGACCTGACACTCACCTGGCTTGACTTACACCTGATTTGATATGACCCACACCTGACCTGACCTGACACACCTGATGTGATCCACATCTGACCTGACCCCCACCTGATCTGACCTGACCCCCACCTGATCTGACCTGACCCCTACCTGATCTGACCTGAACCACACCTGATCTAACCGACACACACCTGATCTGACCTACCACTCCGCACACTTGACCTGACTGACCCACACATGATCTGACCTGATCTAACTCACACCTGACTGACTTGATCAATACATGATCTAGCCTGACCCACACTTGATTTGATTTTGCTCATACTTGTTCTGACCGACACCTGAACTGACCTGACACACATCAGATCTGACCCACACCTGACCCAACCCAGGTCCATAGCACCCTCAACTGCGCAATTCACACCTGACGACGTGTAGAGGCAAAGCATCCTTCAAATTTATTAGAAATCGTGATAAAACGCACGCTGCAGATTTCATAGCTCATCCAGCGCTGCCGAATTAGTTGTCTTCAACTTCATATTAGCAAATGTAAATATATGCTAATATATGTTAAACTAATCCAGCCGAAAATAACAAATTATAATATTTTATAATTACTGGGGAAAATTAAGATGGCATAGAAAAAAAAAATTGGAAGGATTAGAAAAAATAAGAGTACACAGATTTTTTTTAATTAGAAAAATTATACAAAAATATGAGTGCACTAAAAATAGGAACAAAAATAGATAGCACAGAAAAATTAAATAGAAAACTTGGAAAAAAAAATCAGAGGGCAGTTCGTTAAATAATGCAGACTGGGAGGGAGGAACAAGTTGCTAATGCAGCCGTTGATGCTAGTCTGGTAACCTTGCTTGCTTACGTCACTTACCTCACGTGGCCTGACTTGACCTGTTTTCTGTATTTATATATATATATATATATATATATATATATATATATATATATATATATATATATATATATATATATATATAAAAAAAAATTTTTTACTAATTTGGATACGCATATATATAGAGTGGAGATGAAAGAGCAGGGAGGAAACTGGGTCAATACCTTTACACACGTGATAAACACACGTGACTGACCTATTAATAGCACAGGGAGTGGGAGGGAGAGAGAGAGAAACTGACGAACTGTACTCATCTAGTTGTGGTGGATGGTGTCGAATCACTGCCCCAGACCCCGCCCGTTCGTTACTAACGGCCGCCTTTACTGATTCCTGTCCTAAAGGGCTCGATCATAACTACTCCTCAAACTGTGTATGACATTTGCCCCCACTACATGCATCTTCCATTTTCTTTCCTAAGAACGATTGGTGCTGTGACCCAGTCTAGCTTTGCGCTTTTC
>WNWK01012067.1:12500-30000 GCA_009830355.1 Cherax destructor
ATATATATATATATATATATTCATGAGCTAGGCATTTGTATTAAGGTGTTGTGAAGTCAGGCAAGGAGCTGTACGGAAGTTGTGAAGTCACTTGATGGTCGTGTCTCGAAGTACAGCAGGGTGAATCTTCATCCATGTAAGCTAGTATGGTAGCACTGTTATCATTTCCTGTGTCCTGTACCATCATGTCCTGTACCATCATGTCCTGTACCATCATGTCCTGTACCATCATGTCCTGTACCATCATGTCCTGTACCAGCATGTCCTGTACCATCATGTCCTGTACCATCATGTCCTGTACCATCATGTCCTGTACCATCATGTCCTGTACCAGCATGTCCTGTCCCAAATCATTGTCATGTACCATCATGTCCTGTACCATCATGTCCTGTACCATCATGTCCTGTACCATCATGTCCTGTTCCATCATGTCCTGTACCATCATGTCCTGTACCAGCATGTCCTGTACCATCATGTCCTGTACCAGCATGTCCTGTACCATCATGTCCTGTACCATCATGTCCTGTACCATCATGTCCTGTACCATCATGTCCTGTACCAGCATGTCCTGTACCATCATGTCCTGTACCATCATGTCCTGTACCATCATGTCATGTACCATCATGTCATGTACCATCATGTCCTGTACCATCATGTCCTGTACCATCATGTCCTGTACCATCATGTCCTGTACCATCATGTCCTGTACCATCATGTCCTGTACCATCATGTCCTGTACCAGCATGTCCTGTACCATCATGTCCTGTACCATCATGTCCTGTACCATCATGTCCTGTACCATCATGTCCTGTACCATCATGTCCTGTACCAGCATGTCCTGTACCATCATGTCCTGTACCATCATGTCCTGTACCATCATGTCCTGTACCATCATGTCCTGTACCAGTATGTCCTGTACCATCAAGTCATGTACCATCATGTCCTGTACCATCATGTCCTGTACCATCATGTCCTGTACCATCATGTCCTGTACCATCATGTCCTGTACCATCATGTCCTGTACCATCATGTCATGTACCATCATGTCCTGTACCATCATGTCCTGTACCATCATGTCCTGTACCATCATGTCATGTACCATCATGTCCTGTACCATCATGTCCTGTACCATCATGTCCTGTACCATCATGTCCTGTACCATCATGTCCTGTACCATCATGTCTTGTACCATCATGTCCTGTACCATCATGTCCTGTACCATCATGTCCATCACTACTGTCAAGATGCTCTTCAACATCACCATTTATTTAGTTCCGGTTGGGTGATGACAATCTGGGCTTTGTTCTAGTTAACCCTTTTTTTTTTTTTTTCCACAGTTAGCAGCCCTTTTTATGCCTCTTGCTTTTATATATTATTTTTGTTTTTAGTTTAACAGCATGGAAGGTGTTCCGCAGCTCGGTTGGTAGCGCATTCAGCTCACAGGCTGAGTGTCCGTGGTTCGATCCCTGGTGTAAGGAAACATTGCTGCTGTCCCTGTTCACCTAGCAGCAATAGGTATCCCGGTGTAAGCCGACTGGTGTGGGTCGCATCCTGGGAGGTGGTAGCATACGTCAGATAGAGCTTTGCTTTGAAATTGAGTTGAGGAGGATAACAGCCCTTAGCCTGTAAAAATGATGTGAGTAAACAAAAAAAAAGGCGTTCTTGTGTTCCCTCTCCTTGCTTCCCTTCCGTCTCCTCTTTTCCCTCCCTGTAATGTATCTTAAGAGTGTAGGAAATATTTATTAAATTATTCTCAAAAAATGAATAGGTCTTACGTACGTGAATTTGTTTTCTAAGAGACTCTGGGATAAATTTCTTCTAACAGCTAGGCTGCCATGTTTTACTGTTCACTTGTTGTTTACGTTTGATAAAACGTTAGGTTAGGTAAGGTTCGTCAGGAAACAGGACAAGTGTTTCCTGACGCGGGTCTTAGTCAGTGATGACCCGCCGTTTTAGCTTTTGGTCATCTGACCGAGGCCTTCCGCTGGCTTACCCGTACTCTCCCGGCCCGGGCCTTTTCCAAGTGGTGGCCCGGCCTTGGCTCCCTTTCTCTGGAGTATCTCAGACTAATGTCTGCCATGGGAGAAGGTACAAGTACTTACTCATCTTTGGGACCAACTGTCCCCAGGCCTAGCCACATTCCCTGCCCTCACGGGGCTGGTAGGCCTCTCTGGTCTGTCATCTTCCCCGCTCCAGGGAAGCTAATGGGAATGGCAGTCTTATGAGCTGCAGGTGATAGCAAGCTCTGGCTCTGGCACCTAACCTGCTCTAGAAGGGCTGGGCATGGCGTCTTCCCCATTGTGCCTTTGTAAGATAAACCGTAGTTATTTCTAGAGGTATAAGATGTAAAACAATATATTTTTTAAGACTTGATTATTCTATGAAAATCAGAGGAAATTTCAAGGGTATATGGTTGGTGTAAGGTAAGTTAATTAATGAAAATTTAAGGGTTCAAATAAAGATAGGTGTGTAAGCTTCGTCATGTGGGAAAGGAAGATTGTTCTTCTTTGTTGATATTTGTGAATAATAATTGTTATGGACGAGTAAATATGGCAGGATTCTTTGACTCTTATAAAACTGTATAGGATATAAATTAGTCGTAAAGCAATATTAGGGAAAACATTTAAGATTTAATAAAGATGTGTATAAATATTACAGTCTTTAAAAAATTTAATTTAGCATAAATTAAATTTAGCATAATAATTTACCTCTCAAATTCTCAACATTCTTATTGTAGGTAAGTAGCAACGCTGCACGACACGGGTTTCTGTGTAATAGAATCCCACAGATGAAAGATTCCACGGAGACACAGTGTTCATGGAGGGCAACCATCCGAGGGTTGAGAAGGTGCGGATGGTTGATGGCCAACTTGTGGAGCATCAGCGAAAAAACACTAAAAACTGTGATGATTTCTTTTATGCACACATATACTGTAGAATAACGAGTTTACGTTAAGAAAAATAAGTTTGTGTTATTGCTGACATCCCACTTAGTTGCTAGGCATAATGCAATAACGTGTCTTTTCTCACGAAGTTTTATTTATTACTCCAGAACGATTTATTCGCTCGGCTTTAAATTTTCATCGCCTGTGTAATGTATCTCAACTAACATTCGTGAGTCTAATTTGCATACATGGGGGGGGGGGTGACCTATGCACAGTGTGGCATAGGTCATTCCCAAATTTTGTTTGAGTGAAGATAAAGAGAAGTTCCTCTCATCTACTTGCAAATTTTAACATTTGTGTCTTAGTAGAAGATTTTGTATATTTAATGGAGTGTGTTGACGCCATTGCGCTATTTTTAATCTGGAAATAGTATGGTATTGGTTTTCGTTTTTTGCCTTGATGCTGATGAGGGGCTCTTAATCCAAGGACCTGGACTTATCTTCTCCTTCGCTTTGGTCGAATTTGAATGCCTCCCATTCCACAGGAGCTATATGACCCCTACGGGTTTACCAATTTCCACTGATTAAATTATAACAATTATGAACGTCATCAATCTTCAACTGGTGACTCATTGTATGATATAGAGGGCAGGTTTGATGGAGTCAGGCTCTGTAGGCTCACATTTTATTGGATTCAATAACTGGAAAATGTATGTTGTCAGCTTTAAACTTTTAGTTCTGATATGTTACATTGCGAGTTATAATGTTCCAGTTTTATTAATCAAATTGGTTTCTATGAAATAATTAGGGAATGTCGCTTTTGATCACAAATAAGTCATAGTGATTGACTTTATTATGTTTTTTTATCCTAGGTTAAATAACATCTTTGTCCTCAACACCACTGTTAATAATTTGTGTTTATGTACACTAAGCTTACACAAACCATACTTTCTTAAGAGCTGGTCAATCTTACTTAGAGAAAAGCTTGGCTCCATTCTTGCCTGAGTAGATTTGGGCCAATGTTTTTTTTAAATGGAGATATTTAAATACCTCTTTTCATGCGATTATTTCTGAGTGTCGCATCTGAGTAGCTTCAACTCTTTCATTATGATTACTTGATAGCACAACACCTGAGCGGCTTCAAACTTAATGTACTTGTGTATTTTGTTGCTTTAAAAGATCTGAATTAGATTTGGCCCCTGTATGTCCTAATTTACCATTTTATATTAAAGAAATTTTGATATTAGTTTCCTAATGATGTCTTCTAAATGCCTCTTCTGATTCCCTTAAGATATTTAACGAAAATATTTAATAGCATTATCAACTTCTGCCGCACTCTGCACTATTCCTGTCGCGTATATTGAGGTACAGTGGACTGGGGCCATGGAATACGAGGACACCTTCCTCGGGCCTCGCAGCGAACAAAACACATGTTTTTATTCTTTCATGATCTCGTACCCCGACTAGCCAGCAGGATGAAATATTTAGGTAAGATAATTCACTAGAGCACTCTATCCTCAGGTACTATCTGCATACACTTATTAAATCACACTACCTGTCTTTCACTCTGAGAATAGCATGTCACCTTTGGACGGGCAGGCACTGGAGGGCGTCAGGCCAAGGAGCTGTGTTCTAATTCTGAAAATTCTCAAGCAAAGCTGTTTCTAGTAATGTTAACCATTTACATAATATAAAAAACTGTCTTTCTATTAACGTTAATATTTATAAGTAGAATTATGCACTCAACCGCTACCACAGTCAAAATTATTCACTCCTCTATTTCCACAATTAAAATTATGCACTCAACCGCTACCACAATCATTTACACACAGAAACAAGTTGTCGGAAGGTTGAAAATTGCATACAATATGTGATACAGTGACTGCCAGTATCAGGATACCGTACCCTCATCTGTTGCAGATGAATGCAATTATCTCTGGTGAGCCTCCCAAACCTGTTTATTCAGCAAGTAAGCTCTGTAAAAAGAGGAGGCACCCGACCTTTACCATTATAAACTTTAGTATCCAGTTATCAGTGAATTTAGACCTGTAGTTATCGGGTATTTGGAACCGTGTAAATACTTTATCTACTCTTGGGGTGCTTGAGGATACCCTCATCGTCCACCCTGAATTTGCCAGCACTAATTAGCAGGCCACTTATGTCGCAGTTATATGCTAATGCACACTGTACAAATAATATTAGGAGAGAAGTAAATAATGAAACTGAATGTTGTAGGAGAGCAGTTAGATGCCTCAATAGATATATAACCCACTATGATAACATGGATGTAGATAAGTACGTTTATGGAGCAACTTGCAACCTTTGATATACCTTTGAAGAGTTTCGAGAGTTTCACTACTCTCGGAGCCCGGCCATGGACCAGGCACGTCTGGTGCTTGCCTGGTCAACCAGGCTGTTGCTGCTGGAGGCCCGCTGCCCCACATATCCATCACAGCCTGGTTGATCTGGTACCTGGTGAAGATACTTGTCTAGTTTTCTCTTGAAGGCTTCTACACTTGTTCCAGCCGTGTTTCGGATATCTTCTGGTAAGATGTTGAATAGTCTGGGACCCCGGATGTTAATACAGTGTTCCCTTATTGTCCCCACCGCACCCCTGCTCCTCACTGGGTTTATTTACACTTCCTCCTATATCTCTCACTCCAGTATGTTGTTATGGCAGTGTGCAGATTTGGGACCAGGCCCTCGAGTACTTACCAGGTATATATTATCATGTATCTCTCTCTCCGCTCCAATGAGTACATGTTCAAGACTTGAAGGCGTTCCCAGTAATTTAGGTGCTTTACTGGCTCAATGTGAGCCGTAAACGATCTCTGTATTTGTTCCAGCTCTGATATTTCTCCTGCCCTGAACGGGGCCGTCAGCACTGAGCAATATTCTAAGTGAGGGAGCACTAGCGATTTGAAGAGTGTCACCATCGGCATTATTTTCCTTGTTTTGAAAGTTCTCAATACCCACCCCGTCATCTTCCTGGCTGTTGTGATCTTTGTCTTGTTATGGTCTTTAAAAGGAAGGTCAATTGACGTAATTATTCCCAGGTCCTTTACGTGTTCCTTTCGTTCTATTTGGTGACCCTCTTGCGTTTTGTATATAGTGTTCCTTTTGAGTTCGTCATTCTTTCCATACCTCAGCAGCTGAAACTTATCACCATTGAACGTCATGTTGTTCTCCACTGCCCACTGGAAGACCCTGCTTATGTCTTCCTGTAATTTTTCAGTGTCTTCTACCGTAGTGACATTCATGCTTATTTTAGTGTCATCTGCAAATGATGATACAAAAGTGTGACGGGTGTTTTTATCTATGTCTGCTATGAGGATGAGAAACAGCAGAGGTGCCAGGACAGTGCCTTCGGGCACTGAGCTTTTGACCTCGCTGATGCTGAATCTTCCTGGAGCTTGCTCAGCAATGTGAACAGACTGACTTATGTTGTAGTGGCCAGGCTTAGGTTTGGTTACAGGTACTTCTGACAGTTTGGAAGATTGACAGATGATAATCAAATCAAATACAAAGTATGTGGCCGACTCTGTGGTAACTATTTTGAACACTATGTGCTTTTTTGTCCATTTATTGAGAAATGAAGAGATAGACGGTATAACAACGTATGTGATATGTCAAGAGATCTTATTAATGAAAATAAGATACCAGATACATTAAGCAAATTTTCTAAATTTGCTTTCAACTGATAAGTGAACTATAGATATAAATCCAGATGTTCTCATGTTAACCTTTTTTGGGGCCTAGTTCCTAGGCCGTTTGTGTATTCACATGCTTTTGTGCTATCGTCCACAGGATGGATATGTGTGCGTAATAAACTAGGCTATTCGGTGGGAAAGTCTAATCTCTCTGTATATATATGTGAGTGTGTTATGAGTGCAGATAAATAGTTTTTGGGACTTGACGAGCTGTTGGAGAGTGAGCTCGGTAATATTGTGTGAAGGGATTCAGGGAAACCGGTTAGTCTTCACTCTAAAGGAGGGGTTTGCGATATTTGCTGTTTGAGGGGGATGGGACATCTAAACTGTCGTATCTGCGCGCATCTGGCAAGTGATAGCCTGCATCGGTATATATATATATATATATATATATATATATATATATATATATATATATATATATATATATATATATATATATATATATATATATATATATATATATATATATATGTATATATATATATATAAAGTAGATAGTAGGTTGCTAGATAGCAACCACCCATGGAGGTACTACCGTCTTACCAAATGAGTGTGAAACACAAGTCTAAATCGTTTTACATGATGGTAGGATTGCTGGTGTCTTTTTCTGTCTCAAAAACATGCAAGGTTGCAGGTATGTCTTGCTACTTCTACTTACACTTAGGTCACACTACACATGCATGTACAAGCATATATATATACTAACTTCTCTGGGTTTTCTTATATTTTCTTCCTAGTTCTTGTTCTTGTTTATTTCTACTTATGTCCATGGGGAAGAGGAACAGAATTCTTCCTCCGTAAGCTCTGCGTGTCGTAGGATGCGACTAAATGCCGGGAGCAATGGGCTAGTAACCCCTTCTCATGAATAAATTACTAAAAACAAGGAAAAGGAAAACTTTATAAAACTGGGATATTTGAATGTGCATGGATGTAGTGCAGATGATAAGAAACTAATGATTGCAAATGTTATGAATGTAAAGAAGTTGGATGTCCTAGCAATAAGGGAAACAAAGCTGAAGGGGGTAAGGGAGTTTCAGTGGGGAGAAATAAATGGAATTAAGTCATGAGAATCTGAGAGAGTTACAGCTAAGGAAGAGGTAGCAATAATGTTGAAGGATTATGTGGATTAAAATAAGTGTCGGATGTGAAAAGTGGGTCATAATAAGCGTGTATGCACCTGGAGAAGAGAGGAGTGTAGAGGAGAGAGAGAGAGAGAGAGAGAGAGAGAGAGAGAGAGAGAGAGAGAGAGAGAGAGAGAGAGAGAGAGATTTTGGGAGATGTTAAGCGAGTGTGTAGGAACTTTTGAGCCAAGTGAGAGAGTAATCGTGGTAGGAGACCTAAATGATAAAGTAGGAGAAGCGTTTAGAGAGGCTGTGGTAAGTGAGTTTTGGGGAGCCATGTGTAAATGATAATGGGGAGCATTTGACTGAACTTTGTAAAGAAAGGGGTTTAGCTATAGGTAATACATATTTTAAGAAAAAAGAGGATAAATAAGTATACAAGATATGATATAGAGAGTAATGATAGTAGTTTGTTGGACTCTGTATTGGTAGATTAAAGACTGTTGAGTAAACTTCAGGATGTACATGTTTATAGAGGGGCCACAGATATATCAGATAACTTTTTAGTTGTAGCTACAGTGAGAGTAAAAGGTAGATGGGATTCAAGGAAAATGGAAGCAGCAAGTAAGAGAGAGGTGAAGATTTACAAACTAAAAGAGGAGGCAGTTAGGGTAAGATATAAACAACTGTTGGAGGACAGATGGGCTAGTGAGAGTACAGGCAGTGGGGTAGAAGAGGTATGGGGTAAGTTTAAGAATATAGTGTTAGAATGTTCAGCAGAAGTTTGTGGTTATAGGAAAGTGTGTGCGGGAGGGAAGAAGAGCGATTGGAGGAATGAAGATGAAAATCGAGAAGTAAGAGAAAAACAGTTAGCATATGAGAGATTTTTACAAAGTAGAAGTAATGCAACGAAAGAGGAGAATATGGAGAGAAAAAGAGAGGTTAAGAGAGTGGTGATGCAATGTAAAAAGAGAGCAAATGAGAGAGTAGGTGAGATGTTATCAACAAGTTTTGGAGTGAGATTAATAAGTTGATAAAGTCTAAGGAACGAATGGATTTGTAAGTTAAAAATAGGAGAGGAGAGCAATTAAACGGAGAGTTAGAGGTATCGGGAAGATGGAGGGAATATTTTGAGGAATTGTTAAATGTTGATGAAAATAGGGAAGCTGTGATTTCGTGTATAGGGCAAGGAGGAATAACGTCTTATAGGAGTGAGGAAGAACCAGTTGTGAGTGTGGGGGAAGTGCGTGAGGCAGTGGGTAGAAAGAAAGGGGGTAAAACAGCTGGGATTGATGAGATAAAGATAGAAACGTTAAAACCAGGAGGGGATATAGTTTTTGGAGAGGTCAGTGTTTTCATTTAATAAATGTATGGAAGCGGGTAAGGAACCTTGGAATTGGCAGAGAGCATGATAGTTCCTTTGTATAAAGGCATAGGGGAGAAAAGAGAGTGTAAAAGTTATAGGAAAATAAGTCTGTTGAGTATACCTGTTAAAATGTATGGTAGAGGTATTATTGAAAGAATTAAGAGTAAGACAGAGAGCAGGATAGCAGATGAACAAAGAAGCTTTAAGAAGGGTAGGAGGTGTGTAGGCCAAGTGTTTGCAGTGAAACATATAGGTAAACAGTATTTAGATAAGGGTAAAAAGGTTTTTGGGGCATTTATGGATTTGGAAAATGCGTATGATAGGGTGGATAGCGAGGCAATGTTGCAGATGTTGCAAATGTATGGAATAGTAGGTAGGTTATTGAAAGCAGTGAAGAGTCTTTACGAGGATAGTGAGGTACAGGTTAGAGTATATAGGCGAGAGGGAGATTATTTCCCAGTAAAAGTAGGCCTTAGACAGGGATGTGTGACGTCATCATGGTTGTTCAACATATTTATAGATGGAGTTGTAAGAGGTGTATATATATATATATATATATATATATATATATATATATATATATATATATATATATATATATATATATATATACTATATATATATATATATATATATATATATATATATATATATATATATATATATATATATATATATATATATATAGGTGTCACTGTTCGCACACAGTGTGAAGCTAATGAGGAGAATACAAGTGGACGAGGATCAAGTCAGCCTACAAGAGGATGTGGACAGGCTGCAAACCTGCTCCGACAAATGGCTCCTGGAGTTTAACCCCAGTAAGTGTAAAGTTATGAAGCTTGGAGAAGGACAAAGAAGACAGCTTACGGAGTACAGCCTAAGAAGTCAGAGGCTGCAAAACTTACACAAGGAAAAGGATCTTGGGGGTGAGCATCATACCGAGCCCATCTCTTGATTCAGATGTCAACCAAATAACTGCTGCAGCATACAGGCGCCTGGCGAACCTGAGAACAGCGTTTCGACATCTAAGTAACGAGTCACCCACGGCACTCTACACCGTGTACGTCAGGCCCATATTAGAGTATGCAGGACCAGTATGGAACCCACACCTGGTCAAACAAGTCAAGAAATTAGAAAAAGTGCAAAGGTTTGCAACAAGATTAGTTCCGGAGCTGAGGGGATTTGTCCTACGAGGAGAGGTTAAGGGAACTCAACCAGACAACACTGTATGACAGGAAGGATAGGGCGGACATGATATCGACGTATAAAATACCGAGAGGACTTGACAAGGTGGGCAGAGACAGGATGTTCCAGAGATGGGACATAGCAACAAGGGGTCACAATTGGAAGTTGAAGACTCAGATGAATCACAGGGTTGTTAGGAAGTATTTCTTCAGTCACAGAGTTGTCAGGAAGTGGAATAGTCTGGAAAGTGATGTAGTGGATTCAGGATCCATACGAATCTTTAAGAAGAGGTATGATGAAGCTCATGGAGCAGGGAGAGTGACCAGGTAGCGACCGGTGAAAAGGCGGGGCCAGAAGCTGTGAATCGACCCTTGCAACCACAATTAGGTGAGTACAATTCGGTGAATACATACACCCAGACCTAAATGAACACGGAAGCGAACACGTCTGGAACACCCAGCCCCACATGTAGAGACAGCATTCAAACACGATCACTCCACATCACCGCCATAACAGTTCTCCAAACTGTAAAGAAATTGAATTGTTTTGGTACAAACCCAAAATTAAGAAAAACTGGGAATGAAAAAGTGAGTCAATAACTTGAAACAATGGAATGAAATTTCCAGACAAGAGATGCAATACGAACGTGTGTGCAGATTGAAGTTTATTTGTAAACAAAATTATAACCGAGTGGAACAAACTTAAATGACAATAATTACTGAAAAACCACCTGGAGAAGCAAATTGTAGACAGTCTTCAACTAGATACTATGCTTGGGCAGACTCTAGTAAACATATTCCTGATATTAGTTCAGTAACAACAACAGGACGAACAGTTAAAACTGAGTCCCTGGGTATAATAACAGCAGTGGTAGAAGCAAAGGTGGCAGTGGTGGTTGTGGTAGTCGTAGCAGCGGCCACTAGTGTGAGCGCTCCGATGCTGTTCCGAGTATCCGGTTTATCGAATCCACCTGCAGCACAGCATCCAGAAGTAGAACCAGTGGTATCTGGAAGTGGAGTAATATAAATAGCTGCTGCTGGATTGGTGCTAAAAAAAAAAAAAAAGTAGAGGTGGTGCGCAGCCGCTGCCTTCTATCCATTTATCTCTCCTCGTTTTCCTCTTGTTTCATTCCGATAGTAGTCTGAGGAAGTGGAGGGTAGGAAGAGAACCTTGGAATAATTGGAATCCGTGTCATAACTGGAGAATGCCTTTCTGATCGGCTTCAAATTTTCACCACTGGTGTTGTACCCTGAACGCAAGCTTCGTACTGTTATTGGCTGCCATAAGTCCCAGTTTGCCAATTTTATTGACTAAATACTGAACTTCATTTATATTCAATAACTAAAGAATGCTTCTTCCGACCGGCTTAAAAATATTACCGACGATACATTACCTACCAACAATGATGCTCTATAAGTTTAGTCTGAGTAGCTGCAAATTTGAAATTTTACTGAAATTAAAAAAAAAAAAAAATACTTTGAATCGTTAAAATCAAATCAATTACTATAGAAGGCTTTGTCGGATCGGCTTCAAACTTTCACCATTGGTGGCCTTAATTAAAACAAAGCTTTGCGTTTACTTTGAGCAGTGTAAATTTCATTTTGCCAACTTTCTTAAAAAAACTGTTTCCGGTGTAATAACTAGAGAATGCCCCTCCTGATCGGCTTCTAACCACAAACGCTGGTGTATTGTAAATAAGATAAATTTTGAATTGATTTTCGGCTTTATGGACGCCAATTGTCCTGTTTTCAAAGCAATTCAACAAATTGGATTTCCTTAAAAAATAAAAATAAAATATTTTTTCCTATAGAATTGTAGGGGAACTGAAATAGAATATAAATGAGAAAAAGAAACTTTTAAAAAAAATCGCGTTTTTAGGGCGTTTTTAAATTTAACGGGGACAGAATTCTCTATTTCCGGATGTTGGTATCTATGAGACAACGAGAAAATGCCTCTAATTCAGGTTTGAATTAGATTAGGACTGTGTTTGTCTTAATTTTCCAATTTACTGAAGGAACTGGGTAATTAACTACCACGTGATGACTTGTAAATTCCTCTTCTGATCCACATCAAATTTTCTACGCTGATATCTAGCCGCATTACAAACTTGTGCCGCACTCTGCACTATTCCATTCTGGTGCACTGAGGTGCATGGGACTGGGGTTGAGCAATGAATCAGAGAATATCTGACAGGGAGGCAACAACGAGTCATGGTATGTGACGAGGTGTCAGAGTGGGCACCTGTGACGAGTGGGGTTCCACAGGGGTCAGTCCTAGGACCTGTGCTGTTTTTGGTATATGTGAATGACATAACGGAAGGGATGGACTCAGAAATGTCCCTGTTTGCAGATGATGTGAAGTTAATGAGAAGAATTAAATCAGTCGAGGATCAGGCAGGACTACAAAGAGACCTGGACAGGCTACAAGCCTGGTCCAGTAACTGGCTCCTTGAATTTAACCCTGCCAAATGTAAAGTCATGAAGATCGGGGAAGGGCAAAGAAGACCGCAGACAGAGTATAGTCTAGGTGGCCAAAGACTGCAAACCTCACTCAAGGAAAAAGATCTTGGGGTGAGTATAATACCGAGCACATCTCCTGAGGCACACATAAATCAGATAACTGCTGCATTATACGGGCGGCTGGCAAACCTAAGAATAGCGTACCAATACCTCACTAAGGAATCGTTCAAGACTCTGTACACCATATACGTCAGGGCCATACTGAAGTATGCAGCACCAGTTTGGAACCCACACCTGGTCAAGCACGTCAAGAAATTAGAGAAAGTGCAAAGGTTTGCAACAAGACTAGTCCCAGAGCTAAGGGGATTGTCCTACGAAGAAAGGTTAAGGGAAATCGGCCTGACGACACTAGAGGACAGGAGGGTTAGGGAGACATGATAACGACATATAAAATACTGCGAGGAATAGATAAGGTGGACAGAGACAGGATGTTCCAGAGAGGGGACACAGAAACAAGGGGTCACAATTGGAAGTTGAAGACTCCTATGAGTCAAAGGGATGTTAGGAAGTATTTCTTCAATCATAGAGTTGTCAGGAAGTGGAATAGCTTAGAAAGTGACGTAGTGGAGGCATGAACCATACATAGTTTTAAGACGAGGTTTGATAAAGCTCAAGGAGCAGGGAGAGAGAGAGGACCTAGTAGCAATCATTGAAGAGGCGGGGCAAGGAGCTATGACTCGACCCCTGCAACCACAAATAGGTGAGTATAAATAGGTGAGTACACACACACACACACACACACACCTTGTCCTTCGCTCACCGTTCATTCCCCTCACCTCGATACTGCCAGTTGATGTGGGATTATGTTCACACCTTCGGCTCTCTTGCTCGTATCTCTCATCATTCCTTATCTTCCTCATTCTCTTCTGGTTCTATTTCTCCAAACCTCTTCCAGGCGCTGTGTAGGTCATCCAAGGTTGTCTCGAGCTGTCAGTAGGAGCTGTCAGTCGGAGACCCACTGGACAAGGGCATCTCAAGAACGCTTGTGAATACCGGAGATTATCTCACTCACTTGAAACAGGAACCTATCAAGATCCTGACATTATGAATCAGGGGGCCCCCAGCGAGGTTCGGACATCATGAATCACGGTCCGCCGAGTAGATGGAATTGTGAACTTAGGCCCCAGGTCACAGCATGATGACGCTCTGACATCATGATGATCTGACATCATGAGTAATGGCAGCATCCAGGTTTGCACATCATGACTCATGATCGCATGGCGAATGCAATCCCATCACGAATTATGTCCACGTCAGGGGTATTGAAGTTATTAATCCTGACCCTGATGAAGAAGTGACATCATGGATCATGGGCCCATCGAGGACTTGTCATCATGAATCATGGGCTTAATATCATTATTTATGGCCCCATTGGCGACCTGTCATCCATCCAGGCCTTTTCGTCATAATTCAAGGCCACATCGAGGGCCCTGACATCTCGAATCACGGCAACATCAAAATCCCAACAACAGGAATCACGACAACATCAGAGTCCCACCAACAGGAATCACGGCAACATCAAAGTCTCAACAACAGGAATCACGACATCAAACTCCCGACAACAGGAATCACGGCAACATCAAAGTCCCGACAACAGGAATCACGGCAACATCAAGGCATTGATATCAAGAATCATTACCACACTAGATCACTACATGTTGTTTTCCTGGTCTCTGGGAAATACTCTGATCCCTCATTTCTACTGTTGCCAGATCATTAATTTGTCTAGATTTCATTACCACTCTAACTTGTTTAGCTATGAAAATCTTGTGACTGGATTCATTACGTGCCTCGCTCATCTTCTGACCACCGCCGACAGCATACTAAAACTATTAAACTTATCACCTTAGATACAGGGGCCTCCTCCCGCAACTTTCTTTTTTAGTACGTAAATTTCCTGATGAGAACTTTCTCTGCTGCTGGTGGTGGTTCAGACCCCCTTCAGCGTCTGGTCTTGTCTCTCTCCTGCTGGTGGTTCAGACCCCCGTCAGCGTCTGGCCCTGTCACCCTTCTCTTGCTGGTGGTCCAGACCCCCACCTGCAGTCTTCCCGCCTTAACTTCCTTCAAATTTTTTGGTATTTTAGAAGCCTATTGAACCTGTCTAGGAGATGCACCTAGGTGTTTTTTTTTATTTCTATTTAGGTAAAACTGCCACAAATTGTCTTTATAAATGACGGTATTTATGAATCTTCCATTTCACATCGTATTTACATATTATTACCTTTATAGAAAATGTTTCGGGTCCCAGACTAATCCTACTGATTTGATAGCCTGTTCAATCAGGCTGTTTTTGCTAACTGCACTCTCAAAGTCTCCTGTGTTAGTTTTGCTGGAGATGCTAGTTCTATCGGAAGGTGCACTCTGCTTGTGTAAAGGGCGGAGAAGGGGGTGTTCAAGACTGTCGCCTCCAGAAAGATGTGGAAACACAGAGTGGCGAGGGTGTCACACACACACGACAGCTCCACAAAGGCTTCGTGTTATGCAGTTGTCAAGATCTCTAACTTACCCAACGCCAGACGAGGCCCAGAGGTCACCTTACTACCACCTCCCCTCCCCCACCATCCTTGCCTTCCTGTTGGAGGGGTCGCGTCGCCGGCAGGATAGAAGGTACAGAGGAAGGAAGGTACAAGGCCATACTGGAGGGTAGGGGAGGGGGAGTATATGAAAGGAGAGGGTATAATAGGAGGGGAGAGTTTTTTTTTGGCAAAATTAGACACATCAGCAATGTGCTGTACCCTATTCTAACGAATGGTAATATTCCATTAAAGCTTCAGCAGCTGCGTGGGTTTCGCTATATTACAGCTGGAGATAATATTGCTTAATATTGCTTGGGAATCATCATATCTCAGGATGTCCTCTCCCATGCACAGGAGAAATGGGATTTTTATGAAGATAGCTTCGTCACCACAGAGCGGAGTAACAATATATATATATATATATATATATATTTTTTATTATTTTTTTTTTTTTTCAACAAGTCGGCCGTCTCCCACCGAGGCAGGGTGACCCAAAAGAAAGAAAATCCCCAAAAGAAAATACTTTCATCATCATTCAACACTTTCACCACACTCATACATAATCACTGTCTTTGCAGAGGAGCTCAGATACGACAGCTGAGAAAAGTCCCTCCCAGCTGTCACTATCTCAGACCCCTCCTTTAAAGTGCAGGCATTGTACTTCACATTTCCAGGACTCAAGTCCAATTAAATCAATTAACTGGTTTCCCTGAATCCCTTCACAAAATGTTACCCTGCTCACACTCCAACAGATCGTCATGTCCCAAAAACCATTCGTCTCCATTCACTCCTATCTAACACGCTCACACATGCTTGCTGGAAGTCCAAGCCCCTCGCCCACAAAACCTCCTTTACCCCTTCCCTCCAACCTTTTCTAGGACGACCCCTACCCCGCCTTCCTTCCCTACAGATTTATACGCTCTCCAAGTCATTCTACTTTGATCCATTCTCTCTAAATGACCAAACCACCTCAACAACCCCTCTTCAGCCCTCTGACAAATACTTTTAGTAACTCCACACCTTCTCCTAATTTCCACATTCCGAATTTTCTGCATAATATTTACACCACACATTGCCCTTAGATAGGACATCTCCACTGCCTCCAGCCTCCTCCTCGCTGCAGCATTTGCAACCCATGCTTCACACCCATATAAGAGTGTTGGTACCATATACTTTCGTACATTCCCTTCTTTGCCTCCATGGATAACTTTTTTTGTCTCCACAGATACCTCAATGCACCACTCACCTTTTTTCCTTCATCAATTCTATGGTTAACCTCATCCTTCATAAACCCATCCGCTGACCCGTCAACACCCAAATATCTGAAAACATTTACTTCTTCCATAATCCCTCTCTCCAATGTGATATCCAATTTTTCTTTATTTAAATCGTTTGATACCCTCATCACCTTACTCTTATCTATGTTCACTTTTAACTTTCTACCTTTACACACTCTCCCAAACTCGTCCACTAACCTTTGCAACTTTTCTTTAGAATCTCCCATAAGCACAGTATCATCAGCAAAAAGTAACTGTGTCAACTCCCATTTTGCATTTAATTCTCCATAATTTAATCCCACCCCTCTCCCCAACACCCTAGCATTTACTTCTTTTACAACCCCATCTATAAATATATTAAACAACCATGGTGACATTACACATCCCTGTCTAAGACCTACTTTTACCGGGAAGTAATCTCCCTCTCTCCTACACACCCTAACCTGAGCTTCACTATCCTCATAAAAACTCTTTACAGCCTTCAGTAACTTACTACCTATTCCATACACTTGCAACATTTGCCACATTGCTCCCCTATCCACTCTATCATATGCCTTTTCTAAATCCATAAATGCAAAAAAAATTCTCTACCTTTATCTAAGTACTGTTCACATATATGCTTCACTGTAAACACTTGATCTACACATCCCCTACCCACTCTAAAGCCTCCTTGCTCATCTGCAATCCTACTCTCTGTCTTACCTCTAATTCTTTCAATAATAACCCTGCCATACACTTTACCTGGTATACTCAGTAAACTTATTCCCCTATAATTTTTACACTCTCTTTTATCCCCCTTCCCTTTATATAAAGGAACTATACATGCTCTCTGCCAATCCCTAGGTACCTTCCCCTCTTTCATACATTTATTAAACAAAAATACCAACCACTCCAACACTATATCCCCCTGCTTTTAACATTTCTGTCATGATTCCGTCAATTCCAGCTGCTTTACCCCCTTTCATTCTACGTAATGCCTC
>WNWK01012067.1:32500-61429 GCA_009830355.1 Cherax destructor
AGAGGTATGATAAGGCTCATGGCGAAGGAAGAGAGACCCAGTAGCGGTAAGTGAAGAGGCCTGGTCAGGAGCTATGAATCGACCCCTGCAACCACAACTAGGTGAGTACACATACACACACACACACACACACACACACACACACACACACATGTTAAGAAGCATTTCTTCAGCCATAGAGTAGTTAGGAAGTGTAATAGTCTAGCAAATGATGTAGTGGAGGCATGAACCATACTTAGCTTTAAGACGAGGTATGATAAAGCTCATGGAGGAGGGAGAGAAGTGACCCAGTAGCGGACAGTGAAGAGGAGGGGCCAGGAGCTGAGTCTCGACCCTTGCAACCACAATTAGGTGAGTACAATTAGGTGAGTACACACACATACACACATTCTGAAGCACTCGAAAGTAGATGAAGTATTTATCCAACTCTAAGTAGCCCATTCCATCAGGTCAAAGGTCACCGGCAACTGGACACAGAACATACATGTGGAACAGACAGAGTTGGGTAACTGACCTGTGGTAATTACAGTAACATTCATCTGCCACAGGTGTATCCCCACCAGATTCTGGCAGTCACTATGTTACATCAGCTAGTGGACGCTTGGTGCTGATTACCCTCGTCCTACTTCAATTAGAACAGGAAAGAAAGTGATACCAGTGCTCTCAAGGCTCTGGGTATCTGTGTTTTCTCGTCTGCCAGAACTGATGTCTTTCAGTTGGATGGTTTAACCAAGAAAGTTCTAAATCTACCTCTGGCCTCTCATAAGCAGATATAATATTGTTTTCATTGTCATCAGAACAACAGCAACAGTTGGAATACTCACGATTTAATGAAGATAAAGATAGAATTGATGAGGGGAAAAGGGTGAGTGGAGCACTTAGGAGTCTGTGGAGACAAAGATCTTTGTCCATGGAAGTAAAGAGGGGAATGTATGAGAGCATAGATATACCAACACTCTTATATGGGTGTGAAGCATGGGTGATGAATGTTGCAACAAGGAGAAGGCTGGAGGCAGTGGAGATGTCATGTCTGAGGTCAATGTGTGGTGTGAATATAATGCAGAGAATTCGTAGCTTGGAAATTAGGAGGAGGTGCGGGATTACCAAAACTATTATCCAGAGAGCTGAGGAGGGGTTGTTGAGGTGGTTCGGACATGTGGAGAAAATGGAACGAAACAGAATGACTTCGAGAGTGTATAAATCTGTAGTGGAGGGAAGGCGGGGTAGGGGTCGGCCTAGGAAAGGTTGGAGGGAGGGGGTAAGTGAGGTTTTGTGTGCGAGGGGCTTGGACTTCCAGCAAGCATGTGTGAGCGTATTTGATAGGAGTGTATGGAGACAAATGGTTTTTAATACTTGACGTGCTGTTGGAGTGTGAGCAAAGTAACATTTATGAAGGGATTCAGGGAAACCGGCAGGCCGGACTTGAGTCCTGGAGATTGGAAGTACAGTGCCGGCACTCTGAAGGAGGGGTGTTAATGTTGCAGTTTTATAACTGTAGTGTAAAGCATCTCTCAGGCAAGACAGTGATGGAGTGAATGATGACGAAAGTTTTTCTTTTTCGGGCCACCCTGTCTTGGTGGGAATCGGCCGATGTGTTAATAAAAAAAAATAAAAAAGATACTGAAAGGGATATTTGTCCTTAATGTAGATGGGACTCTCATGTGTTTGACTCTGAGTCACAAAACATTACTTCTCCTCCTGTGTTATTTAATATGTTGCTGGGAGCTTGACTGGAGTTAACGTTGTTAGTATTGAACTGTTGCAGTTACTCAGTCTGAGTAACTGCAACACTTGGATATCTTTATTGTGGAAAAGTTTAGCCTACACAGTAGGTTTCTTCAGTCAAATACAGAGGCAGCAGTGTAGTAGTGAAATGAAGATGATGTTATCAGTCCATCAACCTTGGATAAATAGTACATGAGGTGGTCAGTCCCTCAGCCTAGAGAGGAGTTCAGTTCCATTGAGCTGAGGGACTGACCACCTTAAATATTATTTCTCCAAAGGGTGATGGATTACATCATCATCATTGTCACTACTACACTGCTGACTCTTTATTTGACTGAAGAAGTCTACTGTGTAGGTGAAACGTTGCAACAATAGATACCCAGCTGTTGCACATGTGTATTAATCATCAACTTGTTGGTATTTTATGTCATTTTCAACATAACTGATGATACTAATCTTTATACACCTATTAAATTCATGTACTTATCATGGTGCTGCAGTGCTGCCTGCCGTCAGGGTGCTGCAGTGCTGCCTGCAGTCAGGGTGCTGCAGTGCTGCCTGCAGTCAGGGTGCTGCAGTGCTGCCTGCAGTCAGGGTGCTGCAGTGCTACCTGCAGTCAGGGTGCTGCAGTGCTGCCTGCAGTCAGGGTGCTGCAGTGCTGCCTGCAGTCAGGGTGCTGCAGTGCTACCTGCAGTCAGGGTGCTGCAGTGCTGCCTGCAGTCAGGGTGCTGCAGTGCTGCCTGCAGTCAGGGTGCTGCAGTGCTGCCTGCAGTCAGGGTGCTGCAGTGCTGCCTGCAGTCAGGGTGCTGCAGTGCTGCCTGCAGTCAGGGTGCTGCAGTGCTGCCTGCAGTCAGGGTGCTGCAGTGCTACCTGCAGTCAGGGTGCTGCAGTGCTGCCTGCAGTCAGGGTGCTGCAGTGCTACCTGCAGTCAGGGTGCTGCAGTGCTGCCTGCAGTCAGGGTGCTGCAGTGCTGCCTGCAGTCAGGGTGCTGCAGTGCTACCTGCAGTCAGGGTGCTGCAGTGCTGCCTGCAGTCAGGGTGCTGCAGTGCTGCCTGCAGTCAGGATGCTGCAGTGCTGCCTGCAGTCAGGGTGCTGCAGTGCTACCTGCAGTCAGGGTGCTGCAGTGCTGCCTGCAGTCAGGGTGCTGCAGTGCTGCCTGCAGTCAGGGTGCTGCAGTGCTGCCTGCAGTCAGGGTGCTGCAGTGCTACCTGCAGTCAGGGTGCTGCAGTGCTGCCTGCAGTCAGGGTGCTGCAGTGCTGCCTGCAGTCAGGGTGCTGCAGTGCTGCCTGCAGTCAGGGTGCTGCAGTGCTGCCTGCAGTCAGGGTGCTGCAGTGCTGCCTGCAGTCAGGGTGCTGCAGTGCTACCTGCAGTCAGGGTGCTGCAGTGCTGCCTGCAGTCAGGGTGCTGCAGTGCTGCCTGCAGTCAGGGTGCTGCAGTGCTGCCTGCAGTCAGGGTGCTGCAGTGCTGCCTGCCGTCAGGTGCTGCAGTGCTGCCTGCAGTCAGGTGCTGCAGTGCTGCCTGCAGTCAGGGTGCTGCAGTGCTGCCTGCAGTCAGGGTGCTGCAGTGCTGCCTGCAGTCAGGGTGCTGCAGTGCTGCCTGCAGTCAGGGTGCTGCAGTGCTGCCTGCAGTCAGGGTGCTGCAGTGCTGCCTGCAGTCAGGGTGCTGCAGTGCTGCCTGCAGTCAGGGTGCTGCAGTGCTGCCTGCAGTCAGGGTGCTGCAGTGCTGCCTGCAGTCAGGGTGCTGCAGTGCTGCCTGCAGTCAGGGTGCTGCAGTGCTGCCTGCAGTCAGGGTGCTGCAGTGCTGCCTGCAGTCAGGGTGCTGCAGTGCTCCTGCAGTCAGGGTGCTGCAGTGCTGCCTGCAGTCAGGGTGCTGCAGTGCTCCTGCAGTCAGGGTGCTGCAGTGCTCCTGCAGTCAGGGTGCTGCAGTGCTGCCTGCAGTCAGGGTGCTGCAGTGCTGCCTGCAGTCAGGGTGCTGCAGTGCTGCCTGCAGTCAGGTGCTGCAGTGCTGCCTGCAGTCAGGGTGCTGCAGTGCTCCTGCAGTCAGGGTGCTGCAGTGCTGCCTGCAGTCAGGGTGCTGCAGTGCTACCTGCAGTCAGGGTGCTGCAGTGCTGCCTGCAGTCAGGGTGCTGCAGTGCTGCCTGCAGTCAGGGTGCTGCAGTGCTGCCTGCAGTCAGGGTGCTGCAGTGCTGCCTGCAGTCAGGGTGCTGCAGTGCTGCCTGCAGTCAGGGTGCTGCAGTGCTTCCTGCAGTCAGGGTGCTGCAGTGCTTCCTGCAGTCAGGGTGCTGCAGTGCTGCCTGCAGTCAGGGTGCTGCAGTGCTGCCTGCAGTCAGGGTGCTGCAGTGCTACCTGCAGTCAGGGTGCTGCAGTGCTGCCTGCAGTCAGGGTGCTGCAGTGCTGCCTGCAGTCAGGGTGCTGCAGTGCTGCCTGCAGTCAGGGTGCCAGTGCAGTGCAGTCAGTGCTGCAGCCTGCAGTCAGGGTGCTGCAGTGCTGCCTGCAGTCAGGGTGCTGCAGTGCTGCCTGCAGTCAGGGTGCTGCAGTGCTGCCTGCAGTCAGGGTGCTGCAAGTGCTGCCTGCAGTCAGGGTGCTGCAGTGCTGCCTGCAGTCAGGGTGCTGCAGTGCTGCCTGCAGTCAGGGTGCTGCAGTGCTGCCTGCAGTCAGGGTGCTGCAGTGCTGCCTGCAGTCAGGGTGCTGCAGTGCTGCCTGCAGTCAGGGTGCTGCAGTGCTGCCTGCAGTCAGGGTGCTGCAGTGCTGCCTGCAGTCAGGGTGCTGCAGTGCTGCCTGCAGTCAGGGTGCTGCAGTGCTGCCTGCAGTCAGGGTGCTGCAGTGCTGCCTGCAGTCAGGGTGCTGCAGTGCTGCCTGCAGTCAGGGTGCTGCAGTGCTGCCTGCAGTCAGGGTGCTGCAGTGCTGCCTGCAGTCAGGGTGCTGCAGTGCTGCCTGCAGTCAGGGTGCTGCAGTGCTGCCTGCAGTCTACTGATCTGAGCCATCAGCGTAAATATGGCACTCACTGGGGCAGCGGGACACCATACGCAAGGCAATAATTTCTTGTGCTACTGCCTTGAGAAGGAATGAATTTTGATACTTATACAAGTAGTGAGTAGGGATGGATGCCGTTGAGAGGGATTATACAGAAGCTTTAATTCGATTATATTAGACTAATTTGCCTTCGGTCAATTCGTGAATGGACAGCTACGGTTGGTGGCACACCAGTGCTGCTCACTCTGGCAGAAGTGCCATGAGCGT
This sequence comes from Cherax destructor, assembly GCA_009830355.1. Taxonomy (NCBI): domain Eukaryota; kingdom Metazoa; phylum Arthropoda; class Malacostraca; order Decapoda; family Parastacidae; genus Cherax; species Cherax destructor. Next base: position 37,465 of record WNWK01012067.1, read on the forward strand.
TGCAGCTATTGGTGAAGTCACTATGCTGATCCATTGGTATCGGATAGTGGTCCCAAGCAGCGGCGCCAGACAGTGGTCCCAATCAGTGGCACCAGACAGTGGTCCCAAGCAGCGGCACCAGACAGTGGTCCCAATCAGTGGCACCAGACAGTGGTCCCAAGCAGCGGCACCAGACAATGGTCCCAAGCAGCGGCACCAGACAGTGTTCCCAATCAGTGGCACCAGACAGTGGTCCAAAGCAGCGGCACCAGACAGTGGTCCCAAGCAGCGGCACCAGACAGTGGTCCCAAGCAGTGGCACCAGACAGTGGTCCCAAGCAGCGGCACCAGACAGTGGTCCCAAACAGTGGCACCAGACAGTGGTCCCAAGCAGCGGCACCAGACAGTGGTTTCAAGCAGTGGCACCAGACAGTGGTCCTAAACAGTGGTACTAGACTGTGGTTCCAGACAGTGGACCTAGATAGTGGCCTTAAACAGTGGACCCAGACAGTGATCCCAAACACTGGGTCCAGAAAGGGGTCCTAAAGAGTGAATGGAAGATGGGGAGTGGACAAGAAGTGGGATCAGCAGTTTTACAGGTGACGGCCAGTCATCTACATTGTTATTAACAGACAAACAGTCAGGTTCACGAGACCAACTAATCAGAACCAGTTACAGGAAGAAAATGCCGCGCCTCAAGGAAGAGCCTCACCTGAAGGAAGGAAGGAAGGGCTTCATCTGAAGAAAGAGCCTCACCTGAAGGAAGGGATCATCTGAAGGAAGGGTCTCATCTGAAGGAAGGGTCTCATCTGAAGGAAGGGCCTCACCTGAAGGAACGGCCTCATCTGAAGAAAGGGCGTCACCTGAAGGAAGGGCCTCATCTGAAGGAAGGGCAGCGAGTGAAGTTTACACACTGGTTATGGCTACCAGTTAGCGGTAAAGACACTCTCTAGACTCGTAATATCTGGCAGTAGAGTTTGTAGACTGTCTCCTGACTCGTTATGGCTGCCAGTAGACCTGCAGACTGTCTGCAGACTTAGAGAGCTCCATCAGGTCCTAACCCTGACATTAAATTTTCCATTGGATGTGATGCTTATTTTGGTATGATCATTGTTGACCAAGACGAATCAAGGTCACCTGGCGTCCCCTGGGGTAGAGCTCTTTTTCCATCCTCACAAATTCTGCGGATTTCTCACATACGATTTACGGCAAATTTCATTAGTTATTTAATTTAGGTTAGGTTTAGTTAGTTTTGATTGTCCCCTATAAATAAAAATGAACCGATTATTAAGTGTTACAACAGTAATAAGTGAAATATAAGATAAAGGCGATAAAATGAAGAGAGAAACCTCGGACCCACCAACCGCAGAACACTCAAAGTCAGATGATCTCTAATTAAGACTCATTAAACAGCCACTCATTTGACTGTCATAGCAACATCGACATGCTGTCTGTTATTAAGGGGACGGGCTGCAACTTCAGAAGAATAGTTACGTGGTAGTAGGTGCATGTCAGTCGCAAGTCCTCGAATTTCAAAAGAGTCGGGAAACAATGACAGTGACTGCTAATTTTGCATGACAGACATTACGAAGTACAATAAAAAAGGTTCGAGGTGAAAGAAATACTGTTTATCCAAACATATCAGCATATATTCAATTGATTTACCAATGTCTAGTTCACCTTCTTGAGAAAAGCCATCGGCTGTGGAAGCTTCATTCTCTGAAAAGAGCAATGATGTAGCGTTTACTGAAGTCTGATTTCGCAAAGCTTTACGCTTCCCTGTCTAACATGAACCAGATTACTTAGTCAAGCACTGAAGTCTTACCAGATCCAGTGCGAAGGTTTTCACATCTCGTTTCAATGGCTGAAATTTAATGGATACCAACTGAAAGACATCTACGCACTCATGTATTTATAGGACCACACATTAGGCAGATGTTGGCAGTTAAAGACCTTGAAGACAAAACGACTTAGCTTGAAAAAAAAAGTACATAGCAGGGATTTCGGCATATATCACTTGGGTGTCAAAGTAACAATAATAATGAAAGATTTGATTCATGGAAGAGAAGACTAGGAAGCAGTGTTCCTGAAACTTAACTATTCGTACCTGGACGTCTTCAGACCAACTCTGGGAGACGTGAGTGAAGAACACGGCGGTGTTAGGGGAGACGGCGTGATGACTTTATGGGTGGGTGAAGCCATGATGGATGACTACATTATGTGGTAAACCAATGATGGCTGACTAGATTATGTGGTAAACCCATGATGGGTGACTACATTATGTGGTAAACCCATGATGGGTGACTACATTATGTGGTAAACCCATGATGGGTGACTACATTATGTGGTAAACCCATGATGGGTGACTACATTATGTGGTAAACCCATGATGGGTGACTACATTATGTGGTAAACCCATGATGGGTGACTACATCATGGGGTGAAGCCATTATGTTGGAAACCTTTTTTGTTTGTTTTTTAGTTTGATTCATCTGGCATCTCATACATTGTCTATACCTGTCACCGGTTACTAGAGATAATTCATTCTTGCATCCCGGTCTGAAGCCAGGCTTCCTTGGCTGTTGCTGATAGTGTTCCGCAGCCTACAGAGGTATCACGTTTCCATGTTCCCTGGTTTTACCATAGTCGTCACAGCCTGACGGATCTGAAGTCACCACCACGTTGTTGACAATAGTCGTACGCAGTCTGACGTATGCAGCACGTCGCTATTTATCAAGACTGATTTGAAAAACTTATCAAGTTTCCTCTGGAATAGAACTAGGGATCTCTTGACAATTTTTCTTGAGAATAAGGGAAATGTGTTGAAAAGTTGTAGTTACTTTAGACTTATTTTTATGTTATCCCTTAGTGTACTCATTGAGAAAGACCTGACAAGGTGTCAAGGGAGGGAAAAAGCAGATACTATAAGGTGTCCCGCAGCTCGGTTGATAGCGCGCTTGGCTCACACACTGGTGCTCATGGTTCGATCCCCGTTATGGGTGGAAACTTTCGGGCGTGTTTCCTTAAGACATTTGCTGTTCCTGTCAGTAAAATAGGTACCTGGGTGTTAGCCGACTGGTGTGGGTCGCATCCTGTGGACGAAATTAACCTAATGTGCCCGAAATGTTCTGCGTGACCAGGGGCTTTCTGTAGAGTATGTCTGTATAAGTTGTATCATGTGCTTGTAGAAATGAAGATTATTAATATTACTACTATTTTTATTATAATTATTATTACCTAAACTACTGGCTAAAGTTTATATCAAGTCAAGAAAAAACAAAGAATTACCTGAGAACTGGAATACAGAACTAAGACAAATAGGAAACGTTAAACTAAAGAAGCAGAGTAGTGGAGCATATGGAAAGAAGTTGTTTAATAAACAATAACCAGCGCGGGTTTACACTAACAATGTCTCACAAACCTGCTGGAGATCTGTCACAAGATAACACAAGAGGGATGGGTGGATGGCATATTCTTGGACCGCATGAAAATTTTAGATACTGTATCTCAAAAGAGAACGAGACGAAAATTTGAGAAGCAGGAAGAAACATGAGTGAATGTATTCTGGTGGATCACGTAGTACCTTATGAGAAGGAAACAAAGTGATTCTCCGTGAAGACTAGTCAGAAATGGAAAAATATAGCACGTGGGGTTCTGCAAGGAGCAGTATTAGGACCAGTACTATTTCTGGTTCAAGTGACTGACATACCAGAAGAGGCAGTCAGACAATCTGATGTATTAATGCTTGCGATGATGTAAAATTAACGAAAAGAATAAAAGCCGAAGACGACAAAGAAAAGCTACAAATGGATCTGAACCAACTGCATAGTCAGATAAGTGACTAATTCAATTCAACTCCTATAACAGAAAGTTGTCGATACTGGGGAGTAAGAAAACAGACCAAAAACTGAGTATGGACTCCAGAGACAGCGGCTGCGAACTTTACCCAAAAAAGAAGATCTTGGGGTGAGCAGCATAGTGCTGATCATATCGTCAAAGGAGCATATTAACCGAATTATCTCTACAGCGAATCCTCGAATGGCAAAACTGAGACGAGCTTTGGGATATCTCAATGAAGAGTAATTCGGGCCTCCTTGCACCAGCAAGGTGACCTCACCTGAAAAGGCATCCTCATAAGAGCACAGGTATGCAACAAGACAAGTTCCAGAGCTAAGGGGAATGAGTTCTGAGGAGAAGCTAAATGAATTGAACCTCAGAACACATAACAACATAAAGAATACTCAGAGGACGCCATAGCGTGGACAGGGATAGAATGTTTGAGAGGTGGAAACAGGTACATGAATGAACAGTTGCAAGTTGAAGTCACAGATTTGATGGTTCTGTGGGTTAGAGAGTCATGTGGTTTTCGCTCACCATGAGGCGGGCCAAAACAACATGCAATCGATTCCTTGGCTAGTCGCATTGTGCTTATTGATCAATAACACTCGTTCGTGGTTACAATAACATAAAATACTGCTTGTTGAGGCTAGTACACCAAACGGGGAGTAGAATGAAATGAGCTTAATGGCAACACACAACCTTATGTCCTCGGATCAAGGTAACACACCTAGCTCTGCTGGGTGCTTGATTCTTGAAGGATTTGGTGGTCCTGTGGGTTAGAGAATCATGTGGTTTTCGCTCACCATAAGGCGGGCCAAAACAACATGGATTCGAGTCCTTGGATAGTCGCATTGTTGTTATTCATCAATACCACTCATTCGTGGTTACATATATATATATATATATATATATATATATATATATATATATATATATATATATATATATATATATATATATATATATATATATATGTCGTGCCGATTAGGTAAAACTTGCGATTTTGGCTTAAATAGCAACGCTCACCTTGCCATATAAGACAAGTGAAAATTTGTGTATGCAATAATTTCGCCAAAATCATTCTGAACATAACGAAAAAAATATATTTCATTGTGGTTGTTTATTATTAAATTAATGTTAACGTATCTAAAATATATTTAGTTGGGTTAGGCTAAATTAAATTGCGTTTGTTGTAATAAGGTTAGGTAGGTTTTCAAAGTTTCTCTTGGTACAAAATTATAAATTCTTACATTAACATAAATGAAAAAAATATATCCTTAAAAGTATAAGAGAAAATTTTAGAAAGGATTTAATTTTAGATGAGTTCTTGCTAATTGACCAGTTTTACCTAATCGGCACGACATATATATATATATATATATATATATATATATATATATATATATATATATATATATATATATATATATATATGATGGGGTCCACCTCTGGTGCAAATTGTTGGACCCATAGCCTCGGAGAAGTGGACAAAAAGGATTCAAGGAAGAATATTTGGATTTTTTCCTGAAGCCATTTGATTATTCCACTTTCCCTACCACCCCATCTTTTTTTTTTTAACCAATAGGTATATTTTATTACATAATATGGTACAAAAGATTTAAGAGACACATTGTTGATATAAAGATGGCACATACAGTACACGAGGTGTGAGAGATACATGTCTAGTACATACTGTTACATGTTTGTCACTGATTATAATGCGAAAATCTCATCCAGCTCCTCAGAGCTGGGGCGCGTGCTCAGAATACAGCATGCATTACCCCTCTGAACAGCAGCGTTGAGTCGCTGGAACAGAAAACTAGCTGCCCTGGGATCCCTAGTTACCCTGTTGAGTCTTTTGCCCAGCTCCTTGAGGAACTTAGATGCACTCTTTCCCCATGAGCCAATGGTCTCTGAGCCTATGGGAACAAACATATAATGATGGGCAAGTTCTCCATATTTTCTCGACTTTTGGGACTCCCTGAAGGTGGCAGCTGCCCCTCCTTCCTCCCTGGTGTATTGGAGATAGGTATCAGCCAAGGTAGATGCACATGTGTAGTCCCACACCACCTGCTTGCCGTCTGTCCAGGCTTGAAGGGTGATACCATCTGGACACTTTTGGCTGCCATCAGATCTGCATAGTTGGGGTGGTTCCCTTACTGCTGGGCATCAGGCTGTTGTGAGGCTCCTCTTGATGATGTTATTAACCTCTTCATGTCTTGCAATCTTTCCCTCCGATTTACGACACACAAGACCATGGTACCCGAATAGGTCTGCTGCTTCACTGCCACAAATACACCTGTGTTCGGCGAGAATAGGGGCGGCAAGTCGAAGGGCAACACCAATGCGGATGGTCTGTGGGTCGAGGCGTGTGCCAAGGCTGGAGTTGGGAACAGCCAAAAGAAAGTCCCCTGCATGAGAAGCTCTCACTGAAAGGAGGCGGGCTCTATCCTTCCCTGACACACTCTGAAGCATTGCTGAGGCTATATTCTCTACTATTGGGCCATCCCAGTGCGACTGTTTGTAGTTGTTGGGGGGAGCAGGCCTGGTTTCAGAGCTTGTTAGATTATCCCAGATCCTGGCTCCATCAACGAACTTTTGGTCATGGATTCCAATCGTGTCCCTAAGATGTTCAGGGAGAATCGCTGCTACAAACCCTCTGGATGCAATGCATGAAGACAGGAAAGCAGGTAGAGCAATCTGAGATGACTTGCGGACACCAATGCCTCCTAGTCTGATTGGGAGTGTAGCTTGGTCCCACTGCCCATCTTCTAGAGTAAGGTTAAGTACTTTAGTAAAGATCTGCCTCAGGATTTTGTCATATTCGTGCAGTATAGGGTTATCATATGAAGGAGCACATCTTTGGAAATATGTCAACCTATATATATATATATATATATATATATATATATATATATATATATATATATATATATATATATATATATATATATATATATATATATTGTGTGTGTGTGTGTAAACACGCACATACACGCACACACACGCACACACACACATACACGCACACACATACAACAACAACAACACACACACACACACAGATGAATCACAGGGATGTTAGGAAGTATTTTTTCAGTCACAGTGGTCAGGAAGTGGAATAGCTTGGCAAGTGATGTAGTGGAGGCAGGATCCATTCATAGCTTCAAGAAGAGGTATGATAAGGCTCATATCGAAGGGAGAGTGACCCAGTAGTGGCCAGTGAAGAGGCGGGGGCCAGGAGCTATGACTCGACCCCTCCAACCACAACTAGGTGAGTACAACTAGGTGAGTACACACACACACACATAGTAGGAACGCTTCAGTCTGGAGGTCCCAAGGTGGTAATTACAGTGATAATTCACCACAGAACAGCAGGAGGCCAAAGCAAGAGTATGATGAGAGTAATAGAGCGATGGTTGACACACTGGCTGAAGTGGCCAGAAGGGCTCATGCGAGCAGGGCGAAGCTTCTGATCATGGGTGACTTCAACCACAAAGAAATCGATTGGGAGAACTTGGCGCCACATGGGGGCCAAGAAACGTGGAGGGCTAAGATGATGGAGGTGGTACTGGAAAACTTCATGTACCAACACGTAAGGGACACTACCAGAGAGAGAAGAGAGGATGAACCAGCGAGACTGGACCTAATATTCACCTTGAGTAGTGCAGATATTGAGGGCATCACATATGAAAGACCCCTTGGGGCCAGTGATCATGTGGTTTAAGCTTCGAATACATAGTAGAGTTACAAGTGGAGGGGGAAGCAGGAAGGGCTGGACGAATGAAGCCAAACTACAAGAAAGAGAACTACGTGGGCATGAAGAACTTCCTGAAAGGGGTTCAGTGGGACAGAGAACTGGCAGGGAAGTCAGTAAACGAGATGATGGAATATGTGACAACAATATGCAAGGAAGCTGAGGAGAGGTTTGTACCCAAGGGTAACAGAAATAATGACAAAGCCAGGATGAGCCCGTGATTCAACCAAAGATCAAGGGAGGCAAAAACCAAGTGTGCCAGGGAATGGAAGAAGTATAGAAGGCAAAGGACCCAGGAGATTAAGAAGAGCAGTCATAGAGCCAGAAATGAATATACACAGGTAAGAAGGGAGGCCCAACGACAATATGAAAATGACATAGCAGCGAAACCCAAATCAAACCCAAAGCTGTTGTACAGCCACATGAGGGGAAAACAACTGTCAAAGACCAGGTGATCAGGCTAAGGAAGGAAGGAGGAGAGATCACAAGAAACGACCGCGAAATATGTGAGGAACTCAACATGAGATTCAAAGAAGTGTTCACAGAGGAGACAGAAGGGACTCCAGAAAGACGGAGAGGTGGGGTACACCACCAAGTGTTGGACACAATACATGCAACCGAGGAAGAAGTGAAGAGGCTGCTGAGTGAGCTAGATACCTCAAAGGCGACGGGGCCGGACAACATCTCTCCATGGGTCCTGAGAGAGGGAGCAGAGTCGCTATGTGTACCCCTAACAACAATATTCAACACATCTATCGAAACAGGGAGATTACCTGAAGTATAGAAGACAGCAAATGTAGTCCCAATTTTTAAAAAAGGAGACAGACATGAAGCACTAAACTACAGATCAGTGTCACTGACATGTATAGTATGCAAAGTCATGGAGAAGATTATCAGGAGAAGAGTGGTTGAGCACCTAGAAAGGAATGAGCTTATCAACGACGGCCAACACGGTTTCAGGGACAGGAAATCCTGTGTAACAAATCTACTGGAGTTCTATGACAGGGTGACAGCAGTAAGACAAGAGAGAAAGGGGTGGGTAGATTGCATTTTCTTGGACTGTAATAAGGCGCTTGACACAGTTCCACACAAGAGATTAGTGCTAAAGCTGGAGGACCAGGCAAGGATAACAGAGAAGGCACTCCAATGGGTCAGGGAATACCTGTCAGGAAGACAGCAGCGAGTCATGGTACGTGGAGAGGAGTCAGAGTGGGCGCCTGTGACGAGTGGGGTTCCACAGGGGTCAGTCCTAGGACCGGTGCTGTTTCTGGTATTTGTGAACGAGATGACGGAAGGAATAGACTCCGAAGTGTCCCTGTTTGCAGATGATGTGAAGTTGATGAGTAGAATTTAATCGGACGAGGACCAGGCAGAACTACAAAGGGATTTGGACAGGCTGCAAGCCTGGTCCAGCAATTGGCTCCTGGAGTTCAACCCCACCAAGTGCAATGTCATGAAGATTGGGGAAGGGCAAAGAAGACCGCAGACAGAGTACAGTCTAGGGGGCCAGAGACTACAAACCAGGGACTACACCAGGCACATTTCCTGAGGCGCACATCAACCAAATAACTGCTGCAGCATACGGGCGCCTAGCAAACCTAAGAACAGCATTCCGACATCTTAATAAAGAATCGTTCAGGACCCTGTACACTGTGTACGTTAGGTCCATACTGGAGTATGCAGCACCAGTTTAGAACCCACACCTAGCCAAGCACGTAAAGAAACGAGAGAAAGTGCAAAGGTTTGCAACAAGACTAGTCCCGGAGCTAAGGGGTATGTCCTACGAGGAGAGGTTAAGGGAAATCGACCTGACGACACTGGAGGACAGGATAGATATAATGACATGATAATGACATATAAAATACTGAGAGGAATTGACAAGGTGGACAGAGACAGAATGTTCCAGAGATGGGACACAGCAACAAGGGGACACAGTTGGAAGTTGATGACTCAGGTAAATCACAGGGATTTTAGGAAGTATTTCTTCAGTCACAGAGTGGTCACGAAGTGGAATAGTTTGGGGAGCCATGTAGTGGAGGCAGGATGCATTCGTAGCTTTAAGAAGAGGTATGATAAAGCTCATTGCGCAGGGAGAGTGACCCAGTAGTTGCCAGTGAAGAGGCGAGGCCAGGAGCTATGACTCGACCCCTGCAACCACAACTAGGTGAGTACACACATACACATACATACACACACACACGCGCACACACACGACACACACACACACACACACACACACACACACACGCACGCACGCACGCACGCACGCACAACTTGTATAAGGAAAAACAATGCAATTTTTTTGCCCTCTCTGACGCATGAGAAAAACACACCTACACGCACACACATATACACAACAATGTGTCCACACAGTGACATGTGTATGTATTTGTACACAAAAATATGCACATACCGACGGAAGGTTATATCATAACTATACACACATACGTATTTACAAACATATGTCATCTGGAAACACACTTGTACACACTTTCGTGTCATCAGAATGCACATATATGTACATGTAGAAATGACACACACACACACACACACACACACACACACACACACACAGGGTGGGTAGATTGCATTTTTTGGACTGCAAGAAGGCCTTCGACACAGGTCCTCACAAGAGATTAGTGCAGAAGCTAGAGGATCAGGCACGTATAACAGGAAGGGTCCTGCAATGGGTCAGAAAATACCTGACAAGAAGGCAACAACGTGTCATGGAACGAGATGAGGTATCACAATGGGCGCCTGTGACGAGCGGGGTTCCACAGGGGTCAGTCCTAGGACCAGGCTATTTCTAGCATATGTGAGTGACATAATGGAAGGGATAGACTCAGAAGTGTCCCTGTTCGCAGATGATGTGAAGTTAATGAGGAGAATTAAATCAGATGAGGATCAGACAGGACTACAAAGAGACCTGGACATGCTGGACACCTGGTCCAGCAACTGGCTACTCGAATTTAACCCCGCCAAATGCAAAGTCATGAAGATCGGGGAAGGGCAAAGAAGACCGCAGACAGAGTATACGCTAGGTAGCCAAAGACTGCAAACCTCACTCAAGAAAAAAATCTTGGGGCGAGTATAACACCGAGCACGTCTCCGGAAGCACACATCAACCAGATAACTGCTGCAGCATATGGGCGACTGGCAAACCTGAGAATAGTGCTCCGATACCTTAGTAAGGAATCGTTGAAGACTCTGTACTCCGTGTACGTCAGGCCCATACTGGAGTATGCAGCACCAGTTTCGAACCCACACCTGGTCAAGCACGTCAAGAAATTAGAGAAAGTGCAAAGGTTAGCAACAAGGCTAGTTCCAGAGCTAAGGGGATTGTCCTACCAAGAAAGTTTAAGGGAAATCGGCCTGACTACACTGGAGGACATACAAAATACTGCGAGGAATAGATAAGGTGGACAGAGACAAGATGTTCCAGAGATGGGACACAGAAACAAGGGGTCACAATTGGAAGTTGAAGACTCAGATGAGTCAAAGAGATGTTAGGAAGTATTTCTTCAGTCATTGAGTTGTCAGGAAGTGGAACAGTCTGGCAAGTGATGTAGTGGAGGCAGGAACCATACATAGTTTTAAGACGAGGTATGATAAAGCTCATAGAGCAGGGAGAGAGAGGACCTAGTAGCGATCAGGGAAGAGGCGGGGCCAGGAGCTGAGTCTCGACCCCTGCAACCACAATTAGGCGAGTACACACACGTACACTTCAACCACAGGGAAATAAACTGAAATAATGAGAGTCTTGCACATGGGACCACAAACATGGATGCCAAAGTTAATGGATTCACCAGCGGCGAACTTTCTAACGCAGTTTGTAAACAAGACCACCAGGGTTACATGGGGCGATAGGAAATAAAACTTGTCCAAGTACTCATTCTACGTGAACAAAATAAAGAATGTACTGTGGAGGAGCAATAAGAGTGAACAACCACGGTGCACTAACAACGAATAACAATAGTGAAACAAAAGAAACGCATTGAGTAGGAGCTTTTATTGGGAGAACGTGTTCTTCTGAGTAGAACTTTATCAAGCGTTTTCTTGTTATGCAGCGTATTTCTTTTATTAAGCAACGACCTTCAAAGAGAGGAATACAAGCCACAACAACAAGAGCACGACCAAGAGACTGGCATACACACAAGAGCACGACCAAGAGACTGGCATACACACAAGAGCACGACCAAGAGACTGGCATACACACAAGAGCACGACCAAGAGACTGGCATACACACAAGAGAATGGTCTCGACCAAAACACAGTGAGACGCAGGAATCGCTGGAAAATAAAGCACCATCAGTGATTGACATCTTCAGCCAGAAGTGATGCGATGATGCAGGAAGAATCCTGCTTTCTCAAAGACACATTCGAGAGATATAAAGAGAATCTGTGATTCATCTGATAAAATTATAGTGAATGGGATATGTTAAGTAGACATCTCAGACCAGAAAGAAACAAGATTATATTAGGAGTTAAACATAAATACGCTGGAATAAGACAAGAAATAAACGATAATTTTAAAAATAATGGAACAATACAAAAATATCACTTAACAGCCTCATCAAAAGATTATTATCAAGGAGCAGGTTGTTAAACTTAAGACGATATATAACTTCCTCACTCACATTGACACGAATCATTAACAAGGAATTTAACAATAGCTTTGAATCTGTGTACGCGATAGACCAGTGCACAAAACTGGCAAGAGTGCAACACTTCATAGTGTTGGTGAACACCACAAGAACATGTGAGGCAGTAGAGTGCAAAGTTAAAGCAGTGGAACTGGATATTATGCTATCCTGGATACTGAAGGAAGTTGCAGCCGCCCTGAGCAAGCCACTTACCCTATTTTCAACACAGAGACAGTAACGAAAAAAAAACTTCGAAACATCTGGATGACAGTAGAATCCTTCGAGTGTGACTCAGAAGCGCTACCGCTGACCTGCGGTCCAACTTATGTGTCAGAATTGAATCAACTCAGCTCTTAAAAGGTTAAGAGAAGTACCCAAGAGCTGAAGTTCAACCACTGCAAATTCGACTAACTGCCACCACAAAAGTTTAATTTCCTCACCGAGAGAAAAGTAAAAAAAAAAAAATATATGCAGAAATGGAGAATGAGGCAGTGGAAGGTGTCTCCATACAGGGTTCAGACACAGCTTTAAGACTAGGTCTGATCGGGTTCATGAGCCGATCAGAAGCAGATCAAGGAGCTGAGACTCCTGGGATGAGCAAAATATTCTCTTAGTGGGATGGATTGTGAAGGACCTGCCTAGTATGGACCAACAGGACTGCTGCAGCGTTCCTCCTTTCGTATGTTCTTAAATGAATGTGAGCAAAAATAGACGAGCCCAAATAAGTGAGTACAAATATGCAAGTACAAATAGGTGAGTACAAACAAGGCTAATTCTCTGCAAAAGCAGAGCAATAGCAGAGTGAAAAGTTGTTTGTGGCATAAATATGCGAAAAACCACTCTGGACATGAAGAAATACACACAAACACGCACACACGGGGCCAGGAGCTGTGACTTAACACTCCTGCAACCACAACTAGGTAAGTATACACACACTCACACATATATATGTATATATATATATATATATATATATATATATATATATATATATATATATATATATATATATATATATATATATATATATATATATATATATATATATATATATATATATATATATATATATAATATTTATGGGTTAGGCTAAATTAAATTGCGCTTGTTATAATAAGGTTAGGTAGGTTTTCAAAGTTTCTCTTGGTACAAAATCATAATTTTTTATATTAACATAAATGAAAAATATATCTTCAAACGTATAAGAGAAAATTTTAGAGAGAACTTAATTTTACATGAGTTCTTGCTAATTGACCAGTTTTACCTAATCGGCACGACATATATATATATATATATATATATATATATATATATATATATATATATATATATATATATATATTATATATATATCTGGCTGAATAGGTAAAATTGTTCAATTAGCAAGAACTCATTTAAAATTAAGTCGTTTCTGAAATTTTCTCTTATACATTTAAAGACATATTTTTTTTCATTTAAGTTAATGTAAAAATTAATAATTTTGTACCAAAAGAACCTTAGAAAACTTACCTAACCTTATTATTACAAGTGCAATTTAATTTAACCTAATAAAACTAAATATATTTTAGATAAGTTTACAATAATTTAATAATAAACAAACACAATGAAATATATATTTTTCCTTAGGTTCAGAATGATTTTTGCGAAATTATTGCAATCACAAATTTTCGTTTGTCTTATTCGGCAAAAAGGGCGTTGCTATTTAAGCCAAAATCGAAGGCTTTACCTATTCGACACGACTATATATATATATATATATATATATATATATATATATATATATATTATTGTAACAACGAACGAGTGGTATTTAATCAATAGCAACACTGCAACTACCCAAGAACTCGAACCCATGCCGTTTCAGCCCGCGTCATGGTGAGCGAAAATCCTTGGATAGTCGCAGTGATGTTATTGATTAAATACCACTCGTTCGTGGTTACAATAATATATATACTGCTCGTGAAGGCTAGTACACCAAACGGGGACGAGAATGAAATTAGCTCAGAGGAATCTACACCACCGTATGTTCTCAGATCAAGGTAAAACACTTAGTTCTGCTGGGTGCTTGATTCTTGTAGGATTTGCTGGTCCTGTGGGTTAGAGCGTCATGTTTATTTTCGCTCACCATGAGCCTGGCCAAAACGACATTGGTTCGAACCCTTGGCTAGTTGCAGCGTTGTTATTGATTGATATATATATATACGTATATATATATATATATATATATATATATATATATATATATATATATATATATATATATATATATATATATATATATATATATATATATATATATATAAAGAGATGATTACTAATGTTATGAATAATAAGAAGTTGGATGTCCTGGCTCTAAGCAGAACAAAGCTGAAGGTGGTAGGTGAGTTTCAGTGGGGAGAAATAAATGGGATTAAGTCAGGAGTATCTGAGAGAGTTAGAGCTAAGGAAGGGGTAGCAATAATGTTGAAGGATCAGTTATGGAGAGAGAAGAGGGAACATAAATGTATAAATTCAAGGATTTATGTGGATTAAAATAAGGGTCGGATGCGCGAAAAGTGGGTCATAATAAGTGTGTATGCACGTGGAGAAGAGAAGAGAAGAGAGGAGTGTAGAGGAGAGAGAGAGCGAGTGTGTAGGAACTATTGAGCCAAGTGAGAGAGTAATTGTGGTAGGAAAAACATTTAGACAGGGTGTGATAGGTTAGTTTGGGGTGCCAGGTGTAAATGATAATGGGAGCCCTTTCATTAAACTTTGTACTGAAACGGGTTTGGTTACAGGTAATACATATTTTAAGAAAAAGAGGATAAATAAGTATGATGTAGGGCGTAATGACAGAAGTTTGTTGGACTACGTATTGGTAGATGAAAGACTGTTGAGTAGACTTCAGAATGTACATGTTTATAGAGGGACCACAGATATATCAGATCACTTTTTAGTTGTAGCTACAGTGAGAGTAAAAGGAAGATGGGATAGAAGGAAAATAGAAGCAGCAAGTAAGAGAGAGGTGGTAAAGGTTTATAAACTAAAGGAGGAGGCAGTTAGGGTAAGATATAAACAACTATTGGAGGATAGATGAGCTAGTGAGAGTATAGGCAATGGCGTCGAAGATGTATGGGGTAAATTTAAAAATATAGTGTTAAAGTGTTCAGCAGAAGTTTGTGGTTACAGGGAAGTGGGTGCGGGAGGGAAGAAGTTAGCATATGAGAGGTTTTTACAAAGTAGAAGAGAGGGAAGGAGGAAGTAGTATATGGAGAGAAAAAGAGAGGTTAAGAGAGTGGTGAAGTAATGTAAAAAGAGAGCAAATGAGAGAGTGGGTGAGATGTTATCAACAAATTTTGTTGAAAGTAAGAAAAAGTTTTGGAGTGAGATTAATAAGATGCGGAAACCTAGGGAACGAGTGGATTTGATAGTTAAAAATAGGAGAGGAGAGTTATTAAATGGAGAGTTAGAGGTATCGGGAAGATGGAGGGAATATTTTGAGGAGTTGTTAAATGTTGATGAAGACAAAGAAGCTGTGATTTCGTGTATAGGGCAAGGAGGAATAACATCTTGTAGGAGTGTGGAAGAGCCAGTTGTGAGTGTGGGGGAAGTTCGTGAGAATGAAAGGGGGTAAGGCAGCTGGGATTGATGGGATAAAAATAGAAATGTTAAAAGCATATATATATGGAGTGGTTAGTATTTTTATTAATAAATGTATGGAAGGGGGTAAGGTACCTACGGATTGGCAGAGAGCATGCATAGTTCCTTTGTATAAAAGAAAATGGGAATACGTCTGTTGAGTATACCTGGTAAGATAAGAACAGATTTCTTCGGATTTCTAACCCCGGAGGGTTAGTCACCCAGGATAACCCAAGAAAGTCAGTGCGTCATCGAGGACTGTCTGTCTTATTTCCATTGGGGTCTACAATCTTGTCCCCCAGTCGACTAACACCCAAGTATCTACTTGCTGGTAGGTGAACAGGACAACAGGTGTAAGGAAACAGGTCGAAATGTTTCTTCCCCACAGGGAATCGAACCCAGGCCCTCCGTGTGTGAAGCGAGAGCTTTGCCAGCCAGGTAGAGTTATTATTGAAAGAATTAAGAGTAAGACGGAGAGTAGGATAGCAGATGAACAAGGGGACTTTAGGAAAGGTAGGGGGTGTGTAGACCAAGTGTTTACAGTGAAACATATAGGTGAACAGTATTTAGATAAGGGTAAAGAGGTTTTTGTGGCATTTAGTTATTTCTAAAAGGCGTATGACAGGGTGGATAGGGGAGCAATGTGGCAGATGTTGTAAATATATGGACTAGAAGGTAGGTTACTGAAAGCAGCGAAGAGTTTTTACGAGGATAGTGAGGCTCATGTTAGAATATGTAGGAGAGAGGGAGATTATTTCCCAGTAAAAGTAGGCCTTAGACAAAGATGTGTGATGTCACCATGGCTGTTCAATTTATTTATAAATGAGGTTGTAAGAGAAGCTCGGGTGTTGGCAAGAGGTGTGGAGTTTAAAGATAAAGAATCTAACACAAAGTGGGAGTTGTCACAGTTGCTCTTTGCTGATAACACTGTGCTTTTGGGAGATTCTGAAGAGAAGTTGCAGAGGTTGGTGGATGAGTTTGGTAGGGTTCTTAAAAGAAGAAAATTAAAAGTGAATATAGGGAAAGAGTAAGGTGATGAGGATAACAAAAAAATTTAGGTGACGAAAGGTTGAATATCAGATTGGAGGGAGAGAGTATGGAGGAGGTGAATGCATTCAGATATTTGGGAGTGGACATGTCAACAGATGGGACTATGAAAGATGAGATGAATCATAGAATTGATGAGGGAAAAAAGGTTAGTGGTGCACTGAGGAGCTTGTGGAGACAAAGAACTTTGTCCATGGAAGCAAAGAGAGGAATATGTGAGAGAATAGTTATAAGAATGCTCTTATGGGTGTGAAACATGGGTGGTAAATGTTGCAACAAGGAGAAGGCTGGAGGCAGTGGAGATGTCGTGTATGAGGGCAATGTGTGGTGTGAATATAATGCAGAGAAGGGGTTGGGGTTGGGGAGGGGTTGTTGAGGTAGTTCGGACATGTAGAGAGGATGGAAGGAAATAGAATGACTTCGAGAGTGTATAAAACTGTAGTGGAGGGAGGGCGAAGTAGGGGTAGGCCTAGTAAAAGTTCGTGGGAGTGGTAAGGGAGGTTTTGTGTGGGTGGGGCTTTGACTTCCAGCAAGCATGCATGAGTGTGTTAGATAGGAGCGAATGGTGATAAATGGATTTTAGGACTTGACGTGCTGTTGGAGTCTGAGCAAGGTAACATTTATGAAGGGATTCAAGGAAACCAGCAGGCCGGACTTGAGTCCTGGAGATGGGAAGTACAGTGTCTACACTCTGAATGAGGGGTGTTAATGTTGCAGTTTTATATCTGTAGTATAAGCGCGCCTCTGGCAAGACAGTGATGGAGTGAATGATGAAAGTTTTTCTTTTTCAGGCCACCCTGCCTTGGTGGCCACCCTGCCTTGGTGGCCACCCTGCCTTGGTGGCCACCCTGCCTTGGTGGCCACCCTGCCTTTGTGGGAGAAGGCCGATGTGTAAAAATAATAATATATATATATATATATATATAATTGATTGATTTTATATAGTGTTAAATAAATTTAAACTGATAAATGAGGTTTATTACATTATTGTCAATTAAAACAGTTTATCTATCAATCTGTACTTTTTGTTGTTGAAAACTATAATTTTTAATGGAGATCGGCCTATTTAGCAAGTTCAACTTATTAGGCACAATGTATATATGGATGGATAGATTAGACAGATAGATGGATTAGACATACATAGAAGATTGATATCCATTTTTAAACACCATAATATTAGGTGAACAGTACTGCCACACTTGTTATTGTTTCTGCTGTGTCTTGATATACTCTGACTAGTTGTTTATTCTGCAAACTGATGGTTATATTTTATTTAATCACCATCAACATTTTTATTAAAAAAAAAAACACCTGCAACACCATGGGATCCCATACCTCGCCTTGCTATACCCTGGGAACACATACCTCGCCTTGCTATACCCTGGGAACACATACCTCGCCTTGCTATACCCTGGGAACTCATACCTCGCCTTGCTATACTCTGAGATCCCATACCTCGCATTGCTATGCCCTCGGATCCCATACCTCGCCTCGCTATACCCTGAGATCCCATACCTAGCCTTGCTATACCCTTCGATCCCATACCTCGCCTTGCTATACCCTTCGATCCCATTCCTCGCCTTGCTATACCCTTCGACCCCATACCTCGCCTTGCTATACCCTGGGATCCCATGCTTCGCCTTGCTATACCCTGGGATCCCATTCCTCGCCTTGCTATACCCTGGGATCCCATTCTGCCTTGCTATACCCTGGGATCCCATTCCTCGCCTTGCTATACCCTGGGATTCCATCCTCGCCTTGCTATACCCTGGGATCCCATTCCTCGCCTTGCTATACCCTGGGATCCATTCCTCGCCTTGCTATACCCTGGGATCCCATTCCTCGCCTTGCTATACCCTGGGATCCCATTCCTCGCCTTGCTATACCCTGGGATCCCATTCCTCGCCTTGCTATACCCTGGGATCCCATTCCTCGCCTTGCTATACCCTGGGATCCCATTCCTCGCCTTGCTATACCCTGGGATCCCATTCTCGCTTGCTATACCCTGGGATCCCATTCCTCGCCTTGCTATACCCTGGGATCCCATTCGTCGCCTTGCTATACCCTGGGATCCCATTCCTCGCCTTGCTATACCCTGGGATCCCATTCTCGCCTTGCTATACCCTGGGATCCCATTCCTCGCCTTGCTATACCCTGGGATCCCATTCCTCGCCTTGCTATACCCTGGGATCCCATTCCTCGCCTTGCTATACCCTGGGATCCCATTCCTCGCCTTGCTATACCCTGGATCCCATACCTCGCCTTGCTATACCCTGCGATCCCATTCCTCGCCTTGCTATACCCTGATCCCATACCTCGCCTTGCTATACCCTGGGATCCCATTCGTCGCCTTGCTATACACTGGGATCCCATTCCTCGCCTTGCTATACCCTGGGATCCCATTCGTCGCCTTGCTATACACTGGGATCCCATTCCTCGCCTTGCTATACCCTGGGATCCCATTCCTCGCCTTGCTATACCCTGGGATCCCATTCCTCGCCTTGCTATACCCTGGGATCCCATTCCTCGCCTTGCTATACCCTGGGATCCCATTCGTCGCCTTGCTATACACTGGGATCCCATTCCTCGCCTTGCTATACCCTGGGATCCCATTCGTCGTCTTGCTATACACTGGGATCCCATTCCTCGCCTTGCTATACCCTGGGATCCCATTCGTCGCCTTGCTATACACTGGGATCCCATTCCTCGCCTTGCTATACCCTGGGATCCCATTCGTCGCCTTGCTATACACTGGGATCCCATTCCTCGCCTTGCTATACCCTGGGATCCCATTCTCCCTGCTATACCTGGGATCCCTTTCCCCTCGCCTTGCTATACACTGGGATCCCATTCCTCGCCTTGCTATACCCTGGGATCCCATTCCTCGCCTTGCTACGGATACCCCTGTGGGATCCCATTCCTCGCCTTGCTATACCCTGGGATCCCATTCCTCGCCTTGCTATACCCTGGGATCCCATTCCTCGCCTTGCTATAATAAAAGCTTAATGGTGTTTCAATTGTCTTGTACATTGTGTTATTGCGTCTTCCAGCACCTCCCTCACGAGGATCTACACAAGTGAAACTTGTTTTCATAATGAACGCTAACGACATCGGCAGTGTGAGGCTTCACGCTGTAAGTTACACAGGTTACTGGGTCCATCACAGAGGCTCCACGATGGAGATGACTGCTTAGTATAAGCAGACGTAGATGACTGCTTAGTATAAGCAGACGTAGATGACTGCTTAGTATAAGCAGACGTAAAGAAGCAGCCAGCGAGTCAATGCTACAAGCAGATGACACATAAACACGTATAAAAATGAACATGAAGACATGTAAACACAAACAAGAGGTCACATAACATCATTCGTACACTAGCGCAAACACACACATAACACATAGACACACACATACAGCACTACATGTAAATAAACATCAAAACATATATAAAGATAACACGTGTATACACAAACAACAAATATAAAGATATATAGCAATACATATCACAAAATGACACACGTCCATACATATAAAAGCACATAACGTAAAAACCATCCATAATACATCAGGATCACACATGACAACATAAGGTAACACACGTAAAAACACATAAACGGGCATAACACATAAACCCATAGTGATACATATAAACTTACCTACACATCTCTACATGGTTTTGCTGGATAACGTTGCCTGAGGAGTGTGCTGGAGCGAATGAGATACTAGGAGGCACCTGTGTGTGTCCTAAAAGATAGAAGTGCTGCTAGAATCTTGAAGTTTAAAGATTGGCAAGAGCTAGCAAGAGACCTGAAGAGGAGGAGGAGGAGTGGGAGTTATTGCCCAGTAAGAGGAGTGATAGTTATTGCCCAAGAGGAGGTGTGGAAGTATTTGCCCAAGAGGAAGAGGAGTGGGAGTTCTAGCCCAAGAGGAGGAGGAGGAGTGAGAGTTATTGCCCAAGAGGTCACCTTGTCACTCCTCACACAGAGGTCACCTTGTCACTCCTCACACAGAGGTCACCTTGTCACTCCTCACACAGAGGTCACCTTGTCACTCCTCACACAGAGGTCACCTTGTCACTCCTCACACAGAGGTCACCTTGTCCTCCTCACACAGAGGTCACCTTGTCCTCCTCACACAGAGGTCACCTTGTCACTCCTCACACAGAGGTCACCTTGTCACTCCTCACACAGAGGTCACCTTGTCACTCCTCACACAGAGGTCACCTTGTCACTCCTCACACAGAGGTCACCTTGTCACTCCTCACACAGAGGTCACCTTGTCACTCCTCACACAGAGGTCACCTTGTCACTCCTCACACAGAGGTCACCTTGTCACTCCTCACACAGAGGTCACCTTGCTCGCGAGTTTCAATATTTCCTCACCAAGGCGCATTCTCCTTGCTTTGTAAGTCTTTCCTAATTCTCAACCCCTGTCTTCTGTGTCTCATTCGTCCTCTCCTTCCTCCTTCCCCCGCCCCTCCTTATCATCCTTCTCCTCTTCCTCCTACTCCTGCGCCTACTTCTCCTACTCCTTCTCCTCCTACTACTCCTCCTACTCCTACTACTCCTCCTGCTCCTCCTCCTCCTACTACTACTCCTCCTACTCCTACTACTCCTCCTACTACTACTCCTCCTGCTCCTCCTCCTCCTACTACTACTCCTCCTGCTCCTCCTCCTCTTCCTGCTACTCCTCCTACTACTCCTCCTACTCCTCCTCCTCCTCCTACTCCTCCTACTCCTCCTGCTACTCCTCCTCCTCTTACTCCTCCTCCTCCTACTCCTTCTCTTACTAATCCTCCTCCTCCTCCTCCTCCTCCTCCTCCTCCTCCTCCTCCTTCTCCTGCTACTCCTACTACTCCTCATCCTCCTCCTCCTCCTGCTACTCCTCCTCCTCTTACTCCTCCTCCTCCTCCTACTCCTTCTCTTACTCCTCCTCCTCCTCCTCCTCCTTCTCCTTTTCCTCCTCCTCCTCCCTTTTACTTAACATTATCATTGTGTTGTCTGAAAGAGTCGTTTATAATTTGATATATTGTTATGTATATTCCAGGAGGTAATGGCTGATATTTTCAAACATATTCTACCAATAGTAATAATGAATGTAATTATTGTGTGTGTGTGTATTATGTACTCACAGCTCCTGGCCCCGCCTCTTCACTGGTCGCTACTAGGTCACTCTTCCTACTCCATGAGCTTCATCATACCTCTTCTTAAAGCTATGTATGGATCCTGTCTCCACTACATCACTTCCAAGACTATTCCACTTCCTGACAACTCTGTGACTGAAGAAATACTTCCTAACATCCCTGTGATTCATCTGAGTCTTCAACTTCCAACTGTGTCCCCTTGTTGCTGTGTCCCATCTCTGGAACATCCTTTCTCTGTCCACCTTGTCAATTTCTCTCAGTATTTTGTATGTCGTTATCATATCTCCACTACCTCTCCTGTCCTCCAGTTTCGTCATGTCGGTTTCCTTTAACCTCTCCTCGTAGGACATGCCCCTTAGCTCCGGGACTAGTCTTGTTGCAAACATTTGCACTTTCTCTAATTGCCTTACATACTCTAATATAAGCCTGAACGATTCTTTATTAAGATGTCGGAATGCTGTTCTTAGGTTTGCTAGGCGCCCGTATGCTGCAGCAGTTATTTGGTTGATGTGCGCCTCAGGAGATGTGCTCGGTGTTTTACTCACCTCAAGAACCTTTTCATTGAGTGAGGTTTGTAGTCTCTGGCCCCCTAGACTGTACTCCGTCTTCTTTGCGTGTGTGTTAGTTACCATTTTGTCCTAGGCACATGTCGATTAGACACTAGGCCTGTTGTATGTATGTGTGTGTGTAACGAAACACTTCGAAATGTTTCGGCCCCGCCGGGAATTGAACCCGGGCCCTCCGTGCGTGAAGCAAGAGCGCTAGCCACTATGCCATCGGGTGTGTGTGTGTGTGTGTGTGTGTGTGTGTGTGTGTGTGTGTGTGTGTGAGTGTATGTGTGTGTTTGTGTGTTTGTGTGTGTGTTTGTGTTTATTTGTGTGTATATGTGTGTGTGTGTGTGTTTGTGTGTGCGGATGGGTGGGTGGTGTGCGTGTGTGCTGTGTGTACTCAACCATTTATATTTGAGCTAGTCGAATCCTAGCTCCTGGTACCATGCCTCTTAGCCTTCAACTGTTGCAACAGGAATGACTGAAGAATAATAATTCTGTTATTCTTATTATTATTCCTGACAACCACATTATTGCCCAACCTGCGTATGATTCTTTGTTTGGTTGTCTGTAATGTCACGTGATAGTACTCATTAGTGTGTTATGAGTGCTTAAATGTGTTACGTGTTTATGAAAGTTCATATGTGTTAGTCTCTTGCGTCACGTGTGTTTCGCATGTTTACGAGTGTTACAGGTTTGTATATGTGCTACGCGTGTTACAGGTTTATATATGTGCTACGCGTGTTACAGGTTTTTATATGTGCTACGCGTGTTACAGGTTTTTATACGTGTTACGCGTGTTACAGGTTTTTATACGTGCTACGCGTGTTATGGGTTTTCAAATGTCCGACTCTCGTCTATAATTGGTATATGTTTGTATGAGGTTTGTGTTAGGTCAAATATTTTTTGTGTATTACGTGTTTATATTTGCAATGATTGTTTATGCATCTTTATATATGTGCTTGATATATATATATATATATATATATATATATATATATATATATATATATATATATATATATATATATATATATATATATATATATATATATACTATGCTCCAAAATAAGGCATGGCAATGGGAAATCCCTTAGCCCCTTACTTAGCAACTTGTATATGGAATTCTATGAGACCAGACTTCTTAAAGACATTCTCCCATATAAAGCTTGTTGGTTCAAATACGTAGATGATGTTCTTTGTCCATGACCTAGAGATCACAACATTGATGAGTTCCTACCCAGACTCAGTGGTCTAGTACCTTCCATTAAGGTCACAACACAACATTAAGGTCACAACACAACATTAAGGTCACAACACAACATTAAGGTCACAACACAACATTAAGGTCACAACACAACATGAAATAAACAACACTTTGCCGTTCCTAGAT
>WNWK01012068.1:0-61429 GCA_009830355.1 Cherax destructor
TTGGGCCCCCAAAGGGTTAAAATCTGACACCAGTCCTATAAATACCTGACACCAATATTATACATACCTGACACCAGTACTGTAGACGACAGAACGAGATTTGGTGGAATAATCAAGCCGTGGTTCCTCCACTCAAAAAATAATAACTGGGCTTCCTGGATGGCATGAGTGTTCCCACACTGTACTGCTGCCCACAGAATCTCATACCGCAGCAACCTGAAATGTTGGTACAAGGTTCTAAAAGTTGATATGAGGTTCTCAAAGTTGGTACAAGGTTCTGGAAGTTGGTATGAGGTTCTGAAAGTTGGTACAAGGTTCTGAAAGTTGGTATGAGGTTCTAAATGTTGGTATGAGGTTCTGAAAGTTGGTATAAGGTTCTGAAAGTTGGTATGAGGTTCTGAAAGTTGGTCGAGGTTCTAAATGTTGGTATGAGGTTCTAAAATTAGGTATGGGGTTCTGAATGTTGGCACTGGACCTCTACAATGCCAAGCCACACCACTACTGTACCTCTGGCTGTAAGTTACAATCATTACTGTACTTTTCTGGCTGTAAGTCACACTCACTACTGTACCTTTCTGGCTGTAAGTTACACTCACTACTGTACCTTTCTGGCTGTAAGTTACACTCACTACTGTACCTCTCAAGGTGTGTACCAGATCGTTCCAGCCGATCCTGTGGTAGTGAGGCAGCACCAGGTTATGGATGTACTCCAGCATGAGGGTGTGGGCAGGGTAGTTGAAAATCAGTTGTACCCACTGAAAGAGGTGCCCAAGGGCAGTGTGCCAGGGTATGTACCTGGTCTCTGCCTTCAAGTACATGCTCAGGTCCAGTGCCACCGCTGCGCTGATGCTGCCCGCCCTAATTATCAGGGAAAAGTGGGCATTAGAGGCCTCCCCTTAAAAATACCCAAAACAGGGACATTAGATGCCCCAAAATACCCAAAATAGGGACAATAAATACCCCAAATAGAAACATTAATCTGTGGCACCATAGTGACCCTAAATGTTTTTTTTTTTTTTACAAATTACTACAAAATTAAAAAAAATTATCAGACAAATCGACCCCCCTAAAAAAATGGTGAATTTTACTCTCAAAAATATTCTAATTCTAAATCAGTTTTTTTGCAATGTCTACTGGAAGAAATTAGAAAAACAAGGCCATATGAGGAATCAAAATTCTAATTCTAAATTGAAATTTTGTCTGTTAGAAGAAATTAGAAAAACAAGGCCATACAGGGAATCAAAATTCTAATTCTAAATCGAAAAAAAATTTGTCTATTGGAAGAAATTAAAAAAACAAGGCAATACTGGGAATCAAAATTCAAAATACTAGGAAAAGAATTTTGATTTTGAAAAAATGCTTAGGAAGAAGCATGCATAAAGTGGATATATATACCCCCTAGTGGACATATATACCCCTAGTGGATGTATATACACCATAGTGGATGTATATACACCATAGTGGTGGACATATATACCCCCTAGTGAACATATATACCCCCTAGTGAACATATATACCCCTAATGGACATATATATCCCCACAGTGAACACGTATATCCCCTAGTGAGCATATATATACCCCCTAGTGAGTATATATGCCCCTAGTGGTCATATATACCCCCAAGTGGGTATATATACCCCCTAGTGAATGTATATACCCCCATAGTGGGCATATATACCCCTACAGTGGACATGTATACCTCCTAGTGGATATATAAACCCCCTAGTGAACATATATATACCCTGTAGTAGACATATATACTAAGTGGATATATATACCCCTACAGTGGATATATATACCCCTATAGAGGATATATATACCCCTATAGAGGATATATATACCCCTATAGTGGATATATATACCCCTAGTGGACATATATATACTCCAGTGGATAATAATATATATATATATATATATATATATATATACCCCTTAGTGGACATGTATACCTCCTATTGGCCATATATACCCCACAGTGGGAATATATATATACCCCCAGTGGACATATATATACCCCTACAGTGGACAAATATACCCCTAATGAGTATTAAAATAAGAGGGAGAGGAAGGTGATGAACCAGGGAATATAATACTCAGTGTCGTCCAAAAACTTGAAAATAAGACGATGGTGAGTCAAGCTTGCAAAGAAAGCTTAGGTCATGTTTTCTTTAAATATGCTTAGAAAAGGTCAATTCTTGTTAAAATAAGCTTAGAAAAGGTCAGTTTTAGTTCAAATAAACTTAGAAAAGGTTATTTTTTTGTTAACATAAGCTTAGAAAAGGTCATTTTTTAACAAAATATGTTTAGAAAAGGTCAATTTTTTTAAATAAGCTTAAAAATGCCAATTTTTAAAAAATGGTCTTTTTTTTTTATCAAAATAAGCTTAGAAAAGGTCAATTTTTTTACTAAAGCTCAGAAAAGGTCATTTTTTAAGCAAAATAAGTTTAGAAAGGGTAAAACAATTATAAAAATAAGTTTAAAAAAAGGTTAATTTTTAAAAAATAAGCTTAAAAAAGGTCAACAAAAAAAACTAAGGTCATTTTCTTTGAGCAAAATATGCTTAGAAAAATGTAAATTTTTTATAAGCTTAAAAAAGGGTAAAAAATAAAGGCATAGAAAAATGTATTTTTTTTAGTAAAATAAGCTTAGAAATGGTCAATTTGAGTAAAAAGCTTAGAAAAGGTCCATGTTTGATCAAAATAAGCTTAGAAAAGGTCACTGGGCAAAATAAGCTTAGAAAAGGTCACTGGTCAAAATAAGCTTAGAAAAGGTCACTGGTCAAAATAAGCTTAGAAAAGGTCACTGGGCAAAATAAGCTTAGAAAAGGTCACTGGACAAAATAAGCTTAGAAAAGGTCACTGGGCAAAATAAGCTTAGAAAAGGTCACTGGACAAAATAAGCTTAGAAAAGGTCACTGAGCAAAATAAGCTTAGAAAAGGTCACTGAGCAAAATAAGCTTAGAAAAGGTCAATGTTTGATGAAAATAAGCCTAGACAAGGTCAACACTTGACCAAGCTGTGCATATCGTTCCAGTAAACCAGTTAATACAGGCAACTGTTAACAATTGCCAATTATTGTAAAATTTGCAGGCGAACTGTGGTCTTTAATTACCTGGGTTAGTTGTGAATTGTTGTAGTCATGGTATTGTGGGTTAGTTGTGAATTGTTGTAGTCATGGTACTGTGGGTTAGTTGTAAATTGTTGCAGTCATGGTACTGTGGGTTAGTTGTGAATTGTTGCAGTCATGGTACTGTGGGTTAGTTGTGAATTGTTGTAGTCATGGTACTGTGGATTAGTTGTGAATTGTTGTAGTCATGGTATTGTAGGTTAGTTGTGAATTGTTGTAGTCATGGTATTGTAGGTTAGTTGTGAATTGTTGTAGTCATGGTATTGTGGGTTAGTTGTGAATTGTTGTAGTCATGGTATTGTGGGTTAGTTGTGAATTGTTGTAGTCATGGTATTGTGGGTTAGTTGTGAATTGTTGTAGTCATGGTACTGTGGGTTAGTTGTGAATTGTTGTAGTCATGGCATTGTGGGTTAGTTGTGAATTGTTGTAGTCATGGTATTGTGGGTTAGTTGTGAATTGTTGTAGTCATGGTACTGTGGGTTAGTTGTGAATTGTTGTAGTCATGGTATTGTGGGTTAGTTGTGAACTGTTGGTCATGGTATTGTGGGTTAGTTGTGAACTGTTGGTCATGGTATTGTGGGTTAGTTGTGAACTGTTGGTCATGGTATTGTGGGTTAGTTGTGAATTGTTGGTTATGGTATTGTGGGTTGTGAAATGTTCAAGCCAATATATTTTTACTACTAGGTGTATAGAGTTGTGTGTATGAGGGATTGCTGATGTGCACCCATGCGCATGCACACAAGCACGCATGTGCACACACACACACACAGATGAGTCGTAGGAAGTGGAACAATAAGGAGAGTGAAGTAGTGTTATTTAGTTTAATATCTTCATTATGCACCCATAGTAGTGGAGGCAGGATCCATACGTAGCTTTAAGAAGTACAATAAGGCTCTTGGAGCAGGGAGAGAGTGGACCTAGTAGCAACCAGCGAAGAGGAGGGGTCAGGAGCTATTACTCGACCCATGCAACCACATATAGGCGAGTACAAACATATAACACCTGTTACAGCAATAACAGGTGTTAGTTCACTGCTGCTGTGGTTGATAATGCAACATTATTATTATTCTTTCTTTCAACACGTCGGCTGTTTCCCACCAAGGCGGGGTGGCCCAAAAGGAAAAACGAAAGTTTCTCCTTTTACATTTAGTAATATACACAGAAGGGGTTACTAGCCCCTTGCTCCCGGCATTTTAATCGCCTCTTACGACACGCATGGACATTATTATTGTTTTTTATTAATACATTGGCCATTTCCCACAAAGGAAGAGTAATCCAAAAATGAAGAAACAGTTTCATCATCATTCACTCCATCACTGTCTTGCCAGAGACGCACCTGCACTACAGTTGAAAAACTGCAGCATCAACACCCCTCCTTCAGAGTGCAGACACTGTACTTCCCATCTCCAGGACTCAAGTCTGGCCTACCAGTTTCCCTAAATCCCTTCATAAATGTAACTTGGCTCACACTCCAACAGCACAAGTCATAAACACCATTTGCCTCCGCTTGCTCCTAACACATTCAGGTATGCTTGTTGGAAGTCCAAGCCTGTCACACACAAAACCTCCTTTACCCCTCCCTCCAACCTTTCCTAGGCCAACCCCTACCCTGCCTTCCTTCCACTACAGATTTGTATGCTCTCTTAAGTCATTCTATTTTGTTCCATCCTCTCTAAATGTCCAAACCACCTCAACAACACCTCCTTAGCCCTCTGGATATTACTTTTACTAACACCACACCTCTTTATTTTCAAACACGGATCCTCTGCATTATATTCAAACCACACATTGCCCTCAAACACAATATCTCCACTGCCTCCAGCCTCCTCCTTGTTGCAACATTCATCACCCATGCTTCACACCCATATAAGAGCGTTGGTACCATTATACTCCCGTACATTTCCCTCTTTGCTTCCATGGATAACATTCTTTGTGTCCACAGACTCCTCAGTGCACCACTCACCTTTTTTTACTTCATTAATCCTATGATTCACTTCATCTTTCATAAACCCATCTGCTGACAAGTCCACTCCATACTCCCTCCCTCCAATCTGATATCCAATCTTTCAATACCTAAATTTTTTGTTATCCTCATCACCTTACTCTTTCCTATATTCACTTTTAATTTCCTTCTTTTATATACCCTACCAAACTCGTCCATCAACCTCTGCAACTTCTCTTCAGAATTGTTATCCTCATCACCTTACTCTTTCCTATATTCACTTTTAATTTCCTTCTTTTATATACCCTACCAAACTCGTCCATCAACCTCTGCAACTTCTCTTCAGAATCTCCCAACAGCACAGTGTCATCAGCAAAGAGCAACTGTGATAACTCCCACTTTGTGTTAGATTCTTTATCTTTTAACCCCACACCTCTTGCCAACACCCGCACATTCACTTCTCTTACAACTCCATCTATATATATAGTGAACAACCACGGTGACTTCACACATCCCTGTCTAGGGCCTACTTTTACTGGGAAATAATCTCCCTCTCTCCTACATATTCTAACCTAAGCATTACAATCAAAACTAAGCACTAAACCCACAAGGGTCATACAGCACTGCAGGGCAGGATATGCTAAAGATGAAATATGTGAAGATCAGAGACCAGCAAGGGTTAGGAGTATGTAAGAGACAGAATCAGTAAGGGTGGTGAGGAGCGCCAAGGGGAAAATATAATCAAAGTCGGCGTAGGTAATAAAGATATTGCTGACAAAGTCAAAGGTGGAGTCTGTGTCACAAGTGGAGCTGTCAGTGAGGACAGATAAAGTGTGTTAGAGTGGTGACGACACCAGAGGTAAATTCTGCATGCTCGCTGATAGACAGGACAGTCTGTTTGTAGATGGTGAACTGACAACTGAGCTTGACAATTCTCACAGAGTGGCGCCGGGCGCCAATATGAAAAAAAAAAAAGAGAGAGAGAGAGAGAGAGAGAGAGAGAGAGAGAGAGAGAGAGAGGAGAGAGAGAGGAGAGAGAGAGAGAGAGAGAGAGAGAGGAGAGAGAGAGAGAGGAGAGAGAGAGAGAGAGAGAGAGAGAGAGGAGAGAGAGAGGAGAGAGAGAGAGAGTGAGTGTGTGTGTGTGTGTGGGGGGGGGGTGTTTGGTCTCCCAAACATGACAGCCATGATAAGACCAGAAACACAAACAAGGTTTGATAGAATATAGGTTATGAATCAACTCAGCCCAACATTGTTGCCAACAGTTACAAAGTTTTCTAGAGATTACTGCAAAACTGTCTGATAATAGAATACCCCTATATGAAACACGGAGGTTATGAACAGGTGACTGCACAACAGAGTCCACCTGCTTGCTGACCTGAATATCTACACATCCAGGGACCCAACAGGAGCCAATGTATTTTTTACTAGAAATGTGGCTCGGTCTCAGACAGAGCCACGGGGGTGTTGACCCCCGAAACCCTCTCCAAGTATACTCCAGGTAACCAAAGTTGTATACAAAGGGATGAGGAGAATTAAATTTCTGGATAACCTGCAAAGCACTAAAGGAGTCTAAAACATTTCTACCAAGAATGTTGAGGAAGGCATGGATGCAATATGTATAACAACGATGAGAATTGCATACAACTCAGCTGTGAAAATATTAGCCGAGTCTAATAAATGACCTCATACAACTGTGTGGAAATACTGCTGCAAAGAAAACATCAGAGGATTTAGAACCATCAATGTAAACTGCAATGGCATGAGAATGAGATCGGAAGCTGTTAAGAAAATGGGAGCCACCTTGGCAGACAAAAGAGAGGGAGGTCGGAAGACCGTTGCAAGGCCTATCCCTTCGGCTGCCACCTCCCAGAAGTGACAGGCAGCCTCCAGAGATACACCGGTTACCTGAAGAACACCCAAAGCAGACCTCCAGGACTCCAGAGGCTGGATCAGCACATCCCTAGATGATCCAGATTCCACAGCAAAAACCAAAACTACCATCGAAGGCCTCAAGGGAATGGGATGGACAATGATACTCCTTCCTTGACCTAAGAGCTATAATTTCCAAGGGAAAATCCCCAAAGGCCGAATGTAGGAAAAGGAAGAGTGGAGAGAAGAGGGGAATGGGGTGGGAAGGAAGAAGGGAGGGAAGAGGTGGGAAGGGGAGAGAGATGGGATGGGAAAGATGGGGGTGAGGAAGGCTAGGTGTGAAGTAGTTAGGTTTGATCTGAGGAAGAAGACTAAAAGGTCCAGCTCCTTAAATCAAGAGCCTCTTTACCAGGTCAAGGAACCTTCCCTTGAAGAGGAATACAGCAGTGACAGGTGTCAGGTCACTGTTGTAGGGTATAATACAGCAGTGACAGGTGTTAGGTCACTGTTGTGTGGTATAATACAGTAGTATCAGGTGTTAGGTCACAGTTGTATTGTATAATACAGTAGTAACAGGTGTTAGGTCACTGTTGTGTTGTATAATACAAGAGTAACAGGTGTTAGGTCACTGTTGTTGTATAATACAGTAGTAACAGGTGCTAGGTTACTGTTATGGTTGATAATACAACAGTAACAAGTGTTAGGTTACTGTTATGGTGTATAATACAACAGTAACAAGTGTTAGGTCACTGTTATGGTGTATAATACAACAGTAACAAGTGTTAGGTCACTGTTATGGTGTATAATACAACAGTAACAAGTGTTAGGTCACTGTTATGGTGTATAATACAACAGTAACAAGTGTTAGGTTACTGTTATGGTGTATAATACAACAGTAACAAGTGTTAGGTTACTGTTATGGTGTATAATACAACAGTAACAAGTGTTAGGTCACTGTTATGGTGTATAATACAACAGTAACAAGTGTTAGGTCACTGTTATGGTGTATAATACAACAGTAACAAGTGTTAGGTCACTGTTATGATGTATAATACAACAGTAACAAGTATTAGGTCGCTGTTATGATGTATAATACAACAGTAACAAGTGTCATCAATCAAAACAGTATAGGTCATCAACATGCACAAATCATACCTCATCAGTATTAATATCATACATAAGGGGTTCAAATATATGAAAGCCAAAATACAATAGATGAATACAATAGATGGATACAATAGAATGATAAAAATAGGATAGAATAGATTTGGGATAAATAAATCAACTTCTCACCAGCTGTGAATGGTAGTGCAGAATGGACTGAAAAAAAAAGGTAGGCAGCTTACATTTTAAGGCCTATGGAAAACGTCGAAATATAAAACAAGCCGAGCAAGTAATTTTGTGGGGGACAATAAATGCAGAGAAGACTTCAAAGATCCCAGAAGATTTTACATGACATTTTTTGGGGGGACCATGTTATAGTTGTTTATTACACAAATAACATACACACACGAGAATCAAACTTGGGATGTTTTGGTTTGTAGTATAATGGAGTGGTAGTGGTGGCAGCGGCGGCGGCGGTGGTGGTGGCAGCGGCGGTGGTGGCGGCGGTGGTGGTGGTGGTGTTGGTAGCAGTAGTAGTTAGTAGTAGTAGTAGTAGTCATAGTTGTAGTCGTAGTAATAGTTGTGGTGATAGATGTTGTAGTAGTAGTAATGGAGGTTGTCTCAGGACAAGAGGAAAACGAAGCACTGCAGGAGAGCTAATAGTCCCTGAGTGCAAGACAAAAACACAGGGGAACTCATAGGACAGAACCCACCTAAGCAGAAGATAGGAAAGGTAAAGAAACTATATGAAAGGAGAAGAGGTAAGGAGAGGAGGAGATAAAAATTAGGACAAGTCACAAGTGATCTGAAGTTTTTAGCATTTGACAATGTAATGAGAAAGGAAGACATCTACAGAGACAAAGCCACTACTAACATTCATGTTAAGAAAGTTTTGTATAAGGGATGATGGAACAAGACTGATGGTGTCTGTGAAGGGTAGACAGTTTTGGCAGACAACCAATTAATAGGATGACTCTGATCTCTAACATGACAGAAAAGAGAATTATTAGTGTTGGCAAGTCTACTTTTGTCAGAAAGAGAGCAGACAGTTTCTCCAAGGCATTGGAGAGGGCAAGAGGAGCAGGAAATGGAGTAGACTCTGGAAGCATCAGTAGCAGGAGGAGAGGTACGAACTTTATTACTACGAAGGTAGGAAGGTGGCAGTAAGTTTGATGTCTAAGAAACAGAAGGAGTTGTTATTGCCATCTTTGAAACTGTTGCACTACTTATACTACTACTACCACAATTATACTACTACCTCCTCTCGTTCTACTACTCCATGCCTCCCCCCCTCTTGTATATAGTATACTGACTTCCTTCTGTCACTAGTTAATGGTCCAATTGGTCCGAAACGTCATCATAAGTTTCATTCCCCCATGTGCGAGTTATTTGTGTATTGTTCCAGTCACGGTATTGTGACTTTTTTATTCTTCTTAAGAGTGATATCTTTGTCCATCTTAGAATGATATGTAAATTTGATGAGGTGGTCGTGACTAACCTACAGGACAATCTACTTCCACTAGTGGGTTTTTCCACTGGTGACTCTGCCTACCATGAGGCCTGGTCACAGACCGGGCCGCAGGGGCGTTGACCCCTGGAACTCTCTCCAGGTAAAACACTGCTACACCTCACCTGTCATCAGTATATAAGCCCCATCTCTGCAAATATGCTGCACTCTTATCAAGACTGATAAACTGAACACACTGACTCCAGGCTGAGGGACTGATTACCTCACACTCTTCCTCATCTTCCACTGTTTTTTTGTATTAGACTAAAGAAGCCACTGGCTGGTGAAATGTTTCCAGAGTGAAGATACCAAATGTTGCACAAGTACCTTATTTTGGCTAGGATTTTGGGGGCTGGGATCTTTGCTGGTGCAGTTTTTCCTGACCCTCCTCCCTATCTCCAGCATCAGTACCACCACCAATTATTTCTAGTAATGCATCAACACCATCCCCTAAAGCATCATCAGCATTTTTGACACTGCCAGCTGAAGCACTATTTTGTATTTCTAGAACTTGTATTTCTAGGTCTGTACCTGTTTCTTCAGAAGTACCAGGACCACTATATCCAGCTGGTGCACTGTCTTCCATTCCATGTCTTTAGAAGCACTGTCTTCCATTCCAGGTCTGTACAGGCACTGACTTCCCATTTCCAGGTCTGTACAGGCACTGACTTCCCATTTCCAGGTCTGTACAGGCACTGACTTCCCATTTCCAGGTCTTTACAAGCACTGTCATCCAAGACTCACGAAATCATAAAAACAACATTACAAACAAACCCCAGATGAATCTCTGGTCCAGTGGCTTATGCACTGGCCTGGAGTTTCACAACTACCTGCCATGGGTTTAAATCCTACCCATTCCATGGTTTGACTGCCTTCCATGGTAGCATCAGGGCCAACAGCACAAGCTGCAACGCTATCTTGCATCGTAGAGTCAGGAGGGCCCCGTTTATACAGCAGGTTAGGTTCTAGGATACTGTTCTACAGGAGGGCCCTGTTTATACAGCAGGTTTGGTTCTGGGTTACTGCTGTACAGGAGGGCCCTGTTTATACAGCAAGTTAGATTCTGGGCTACTGCTGTACAGAAGGGCCCCATTTATACAGCAGGTTAGGTTCCAGGCTACTGTTGTACAGGAGGGTTCTGCTTACAAAGCAGGTTAGGTTCCAGGCTACTGCTGTACAGGAGGGCCTCACTTATACAGCAGGTTAGGTTCCA
Source organism: Cherax destructor (assembly GCA_009830355.1). Taxonomy (NCBI): domain Eukaryota; kingdom Metazoa; phylum Arthropoda; class Malacostraca; order Decapoda; family Parastacidae; genus Cherax; species Cherax destructor. Next base: position 10,763 of record WNWK01012068.1, read on the forward strand.
GGCTACTGCTGTACAGGAGTGCCTCGCTTATACAGCAGGTTAGGTTCTGGGCTACTGCTGTAAAGTGAAACATAGCCCTTCTTCACTTTAAAATGCATACATGTATAAAAGCTTGGTAACATGTTTACACTATCATATATTAAGTGAGCAATAGAGCTAGATCTAAAAAATGCATATACAGTACACACACATTACTTACCTTAAAATATTTTTGTCCTTTGCTTACGGTGAGTGGTGAATATATTTATTGTAGAGTCTAAATAAATGAAGAATGGGTATAAGTGGAAACCACTGAATTAGCGAAGCGCTGTAAAGTGGGGCCCTCCTGTATTCGGTGAGTACTTATACTGAGTCAAGCTTCTAGGATCTTTGACATCTACTGCAGTAAAAGATAAGAGAGAAGAGAGGAGAGGAGAGGATGGTGTGAATCTTACTGGACCAGTGAAGGAGTGTTATATAGACGGCCCCTAGAGGTGAGAAAAAGTAGAGGTTAGGGTAGATCAACTAGGGTAGATGAGTCAACTAGGGTAGATGAGGGTGGTCAACTAGGGTAGATGAGGGTGGTCAACTAGGGTGGATGAGGGATCAACTAGGGTAGATCAGGGGGTCAACTAGGGTAGATCAGGGGGTCAACTAGGGTACATCAGGGGCTCAACTATGGTACATCAGGGGCTAAACTAGGGTACATCAAGGGCTCAACTAGGGTACATCAGGGGCTCAACTAGGGTACATCAGGGGCTCAACTAGGGCACATCAGGGGCTCAACTAGGGTAGATCAAGGGGGTTAACTAGCGTAGCTCAGGGGTTAACTAGAGTAACTCAGGGGTCAACTAGGGTAGATCAAGGGTCAACTAGGGTAGATCACAGGTCAACTAGGGTAGATCAGGGGCAACTAGGGTAGATAAAGGTAGATCAACACAAAACATTGCATAAAACACTGAAACATGTCTTAAGGTCAAGTAGACATGACTTAACATGAAGTAGACATGACTTAACATGAAGTAGACATGACTTAACATCAAGTAGACATGGCTTAACATGACAACATGAAGTAGACATGACTTAAGTCAGATATATTACAAGGTTCCTGTATATACAGTCACCTCTCTTATAAAACTATAAAGCTCTTATAAAACTCCTCTATATAAAATAATGTTTTAAATTGCATCTGCAAAAAAAATCGGCACTACACAGAGATTTATAAGAGCTGACTGTATATAGAAGAGCTTTATGTGACAGATGACTCTAAAGCATTGTTCTGGAACAAACACCTTTGTACTGGTCACATGTACAACCCAGCATTATTCTTCTCTCAAGGTAATAAAGTTTCGCCAGTCATGGTATTGTGGGTTAATTGTAAATTGTTCTAGTCATGGTACTGTGGGTTAGTTGCGAATTGTTCCAGTCATGGTATTGTGGATTAGTTGTGAATTGTTCCAGCCATGGTATTGTGGGTTGGTTGTGAATTGTTCCAGCCATGGTATTGTAGCTTAGTTGTGAATTGTTCCAGCCACTGTATTGTGGGTTAATTGTGAATTGTTCCAGCCATGGTACTGTGGGTTAGTTGCAAATTCTTCCAGTCATGGTATTGTGGATTAGTTGTGAATTGTTCCAGTCATGGTATTGTGGATTAGTTGTGAATTGTTCCAGCCACAATACTGTGGGTTAGTTGTGAATTGTTCCATCTATGGTATTGTTGGTTATTTGTGAATTGTTTTACCTTAATGCAGTGAATAGTGTAGCCAACAAGACTGGAAAACACACTTGACCTTAATTTCACAAATAATGATGAGCCAAAACGAAATATAACAGTGACACAATTTAATCAGATCACAATATGATCGAAGTTCAGATCTGTATACACACCAAGGCCCTGACCAGCAAAATGCAAAAAGTTATGAGGGCGCCTTCATATATTTTAAACTTTAACGAGAACATCAACCGGCATCAAATAAATCATCTCCTTAATGAAACATGTTGGGTAGGTACAATGTCTTTAACCCTTTGACTGTTGCAACCCCTAATCCTGAGTGCTCTCCTGTTGTCGCAAAATTTTCGAAAAAAAAAAAAAAAAATTCTTATGAAATGATAGAGAATCTTTTCCCGATGGTAATGACACCAAAAGTATGAAATTTGATGGAAAACGTACGGAATTACGCTCTCGCAAAGTTAGTGATCTCGGCGATATATACTCATCAGCAATTTCGCCAACTTTGAGCCCTATTTTCGGCCAATTCCATTGTTCCAATCGACCAAACTCATAGCTATTTCTTTAGAACTCCATTTGTTCTATCGATTGAGTACAAGAAACCACCAATTTACCGATTTCAACTACCCAATAAAGTGGTCAGAAATTTTCAATTTGGCCAATTTCATGCAAAATAAAAAAGTTGTCAATTTCAAAATAGGGTCCAAAATAAACAATGCAGACATTCCTGTCACTAAAATAAGATGCTATATGTACATTAGTCACGTCTTTAGGCCCCTCTTATATTACTTTTGCTTTCTATTTTGATTTTTTATTCACATAAAAAATAGAAGATTTACCGTTATGGAGACTATTGCATTATTGTAAAAATGGTATAAATAATATCAGTGCACTTGTGAAAGAATATTAGACTCACCAATTGATGAGTATTGGACGCGTGGCGTGATTTGTTTACTCTTGAACATTTGCAAAAATCGAACATTTCCCCTACTTTGAGCTCAATTTCAAGGTCGTTTTCTTCATGAAACTAATAAAAAGCATCTATATTTCTGTAGTATGTTTTCCATTCTATCAAATGAGAGCATAAAAAAGAGAATACAACCATAAATACTATACGAAAATACACCTCAAAGTCGGCGTTTTAATCCAAAAACACGGTCAGTTTTTTTTCTCATTATGCACTGCGTGCTGCAGGATTTTTTTATACAGCGCACACTGACCACACAGACCCATTCTCTCATTTGTGGGCCTACCAGCTTTCTCCCGCTTGATTTGAAGCCGCTAAAATTTGTGAGTATATATACGTCCGAAACAGTGGCTCGTAAGACGTATATATACGACCGAAACAATCAAAGGGTTAATGACGTAGATCCAAAACAACATCTTGAAAGGATCAACTCTGTGGCAGCTGAGGTTTGCTCAAGGCAAACCTCAAGGAGGCACTGGCTAGAGAAATAGAAAATATTAAATTTATGGTAAATGATTCATAGAAGATCCAGAAGAGACAGAAGGAGCTAAAAGAAATTAAGGAAATTGATAAGATAAAATATATTTCTTCTTGTATGTCACAAACAAGGCAAACACCACATTCAGTATCGAGCCCTTGCTTAAACAAGATGGGATTTACATAAACAACAGCAGCCCGGTCCATTATCAGGCCTCATGGTGAATCAGAGCCTGATCAACCAGGCTGTTACTGCCGGCCACACAATCCAACATACAAACTGCACTATTCATTCAATAAAATTGGCAAATTGAGACTTACAGCGGCCAACAGTAGTGTGATCCTTGTGTTCAGAAAGCCACACCAGTGGTGAAAATTTGATGCCTATCAGATTAGTTATTCTCCAGTAATGGCACAGATTCCAAGTCAAATATTTTACATCACCAAATTTGCCCGCAGGCTAACAAAATTTTACAAATTTTTATCCTAGTCTTTAGATGCATCAGCCTAAATAGTGAAGCTGTTCAGAAGAGGTAAACTGAATATTTTTAAATGGGATTTAACAGGAATGAAAAATTTACACAATTTTACATATACAGTGGACTCCCGGTTATCGGCCATAATTTGTTCCAGAATGCTGTTACCGAACGAATTTGTTCCCATAAGGAATAATGTAAATTAGATTAGTCCTTTTAGCCCCCAAAAATACACTTACAAATGCACTTATAAAAATACACTTACATAATTGTTCGAGTTTGGAGCAGTATGAAATCCAAGGGTCCACTGCATAATGGTCAAATTTACACAATTTTACATATAAAATGGTCAAATTTACAAAATTTTACATATAAAATGGTAAAATTTTCACCTACACACCTGAATTCCACATTGCTACTCACGAAACTGTAAAAACTTGATTATAAACAAATGAGGGACTGAAGCCATGGCAAGTGAGTCATAACACTGACCAGTGCACCAAGTAAATAACACACTGGCCCCTAAGTTTTAGCACTCACTTACCAGGGGTTCAAGCCTCACCCATTCCACGATTTGAATTCCACCACTGTCAAATTAGGATGCATTTTTTTCAACATTTCAATCTCCACCACCGAGGGATTCTGAAAGTTACCTGAGCCTCTCCAGAATGCCGGGAATGGATTTAACAACTCTGGTGATAGGTCATGCGAACATGCCCATTATTTCATGAATTTGCTCCTCATTACTGTACATGAGCACTGAAAATTTGAAGCCAGTCGAATGAGTAGTTCTCGTGTTATGAAGGAAAGAAAATTGAAAAATCAGAGGAAGGCAATTTCTTTTAATTCAGGCAACCAATAAAATTCCCTCTTCAGGGACCTGAACGACCTTGCCAGATACTTCATTAGACCTGAACAACCTTGCCAGATACTTTGTTAGATCTGAACGACCTTGCAAGATACTTTATTAGACCTGAATGACATTGCAAGATATTTCGCTAGACCTGAATGACCTTGCAAGATATCTTATTAGACCTGAATGACATTGCAAAGTACTTCGTTAGACCTGAACGACCTTGCCATTGCCAGAGACGTATTTAGACATAACGACCTTGCCAGAGACCTCTTTAGATCTACACAACCTTACCAGACCTTATAAAACCTGGGAGACCTAGTCAGAGACCTAGTCAGACCTGAACAACCTTGCCAGAGATCTCATTAGACTGAATGATCTTGTGAGACCTTGTTAGACCTGAAAGACTAACAATATACCTGAATGACCTACTTGACACATTCAGGGAACAAACAGTTAGGCATGACAGCAAGTGACATACACTCAAGTGAAACTGTCTTCAATCACAACAGATATCCATCATCATGAGAAAATGCTTGTATCACCAGCAATGTTCAACAAGGTTATTTACAGGACATTTTTCATGAAGATTCAATTCCATCTCGACAAACTTACAAACTTAAGTGTGTCTTAAGTGTGTAGGCAAAATTCTCAAGATGCATTTCTGGAAAATTCTCAATATCTTCCATCAACAGAATGACCAACAACTTTCCTTTCATGTAAGATCATCTGTTTGCCATTTGCCACCAAGGCAGAGCAACAGTAAGAAGGAAAACACATTCATTGTACTTACTTCTTCATCTCGCACAACAAGTTATTGACTGAGTGATGGCCAATGTGCTTCCTTTTTTGTCTCAAATTACCTTAATAGAAATTGGCTAAATTAGATAAAAAAAGACTTTTCCATGAGTAAATAATGACCAATACATCTAATTACCAATGTTAAACACTACTGATGTGAGATCATTAATTTGTCCAATAATTGCATATCCAGAATTAGCTAATCTCAGATAATTATTTAACTTATCTTCTAGATAATTAACTTATCTTTTAGATGAGTTAATTATCCAAAACACATCTCAGAGATAATTACAACAAGGTATTAGTAGCATCACTGCAACACAATTCTTACTTGATGAGGGTGAAGACGTCATCAATAAGCGACGCACGGTCTGCTGGCGTCAATGCTTCATGGTCAGTCTTTAGAAGGTGGATGATAGCGTTCCATCCAGCAGCGTCGTATCCAATGCGGTAGAAGCCTCGCTGACCCACATTAAACTTGATCCACTTGACGTCTTTACCAACATCAAACTCCACTGTAATAACATTATAATTATTAATACAGTGGTACCCCGAGTTTCGGCCACCTCCCAACTCAAACAATTATGTAAGTGTATTATTGTAAGTGCTTTTGTAAGTGTATTTTTGGGGGTCTGAAACGGACTAATCTAATTTACATTATTCCTTACGGAAACAAATTCGTTCGGTAATGGCACTTGAACAGCCTTCTGGATTGAATTATGGCCGAAACTCGGGGTACCACTGTATTAGTATTAGAATTATTCTTATTATTATTAGCATTATTATTATTATTATTAGCATTATTATTATTATCAGCTGAGGCAACTAAAATGGCAGGAGCAAAGAGATAGTAACCCCTTCTCCTGTATAAATTACTAAATTTCAAAAGAAAAACTTTATAGTGTTTTTTTTCTTTTTCATGTCACCCTGCCCTCGGTGGGAGACAGCAGGTGTATTAAACAAAAAAAATATTATTATTAGCATTATTATTATTATTATTATTTGTGGTAGTAGAAATAACAGTCATTTTATTTTTTTTATCAACACATTGACCGTTTCCCACCAAGGCAGGGTAACCTGAAAAATAAGAAACTTTTATCATCACTCATTCCATCACTGTCTTGCCAGAGGCATGCTGACACTACAGTTCATAAACTGCAACATATCTCCACCCCTCCTTCAGAATGCAGGCACTGTACTTCCCAACTCCAGGACTTAAGTACAGCTAACTGGTTTCCCCGAATCCCTTCATAAATGTTACTTTGCTCACACTCCAACAGCATATAAAGTTATAAAAACATTTGCCTCCATTCTCTCCTATCTAACATGCTCACACACACACTTGCTGGAAGTCTAAGCCTCCTCACACACAAAACCTTCTTTACCCCCTCCCTCCAACCTTTCCTAGGTCGACCCCTGCCCTACCTTCCTTCCACTACAGATTTATACTCTCCAAGTCATTCTATTTCAATCCTCTCTAAATGACCAAACCACCTCAACAACCCCTCCTCAGCCCTCTGGATAATACTTTTAGTAACCCCGCACCTCCCTCTAATCTCCAAGCTACAGATTTTCTGCATAATATTCACATCACACATTTATTGTTAAAAATATTTTTGTAAAACACAAGTCATCTCCCACCTAGGAAGCGAGACCCCAAAAAGTGGAAAACACATTAACCATAATTCATTCAATCGCTGTCTTGCCAGACGTGTGCTGACATCACTGTTCAGATGACACTTTGAATTAAATGCAAACTGCTGAGAGAAGCTACAAAATCAAATATGGAAAGAGCATAGAAGAATGTACAGAAGAAACGGGGCCACTGAACTGCTTAGAAATGTGAATATATCAAAACAAAGGAAATATAATTTTAATTGAGAGATCACTGAGATGGAACAAAAACTGCAGCTCTTGTACCAAATGGAAGAAGCACAAAGGGAAGAAAAAGCCATCCAGGATATTGCTAGAAACTTGAAATACTTCTACACACAAGCAAAATCTAAGTTAAGAACTGTGTGTAGAACTTGACCAATAATAACAAGAGGTTCATACAATGATGATAAAAAACAAAAGGGCAAAATTCTACAAGACCAATATAAATTAATGTTCAGTAATCCATTAAACAAAAGCAGACTGGAGAAAGCTGGAATTTTTTTTTATAAAGGCCACACATCACATAACTGACATAAGTATAATTCCCATGGAATTTGAAAGAACAGAAAACATGGCCACTCGTGCGGCACCTGAATGAATTTGTGGAATTCCTTAATTACAGCTAAGTGCAAAATAGAACCACTAGCACAAACACTCACTATTCTTTGGAGAATGAGCCTTATTCTAGGTGGTGTGGCAGATATAGCTCCTTTGTATTAAGTAATAGAGCACTAGCTCAAAATTACAGACCAGTGGCTCTAACATCACACAGTATAAAAATGTTTGAGTGATGTGATGCAAAATTACAAACTTTATGGAAAAGAATAACCTGCACAACCCAAACCAGCATGAATTTTTAATTGGGAGATGATGCTTGTCACAGCTACTATGCCACTGTGACAGAATATGGAGGTATTGGAAGAGAACCACAACAATGAAGGTACAATCTACACGACTTTTGCAAAGGCATTTGACAAATGTGATCATGGAATGATTGCCCATAAATTGAGGGTGTTAGGAATAATGGGTGGGGTAAGCAAATGGACATTCAACTTCCTGACAAACAGAACACATAAAAATCACATCAGTAGAAGACACACAAAAACTGCAAGATATAAACAAAAGTCTTGCAGTGGGCAGTGGGGAATAACATGACATTCAACAGTGACAAGTTCTAACTACTTAAGATATGGAAAGAATGAAGAACTCAAGAGAGACACTGTATACAAAACACAAGATCACTAAATAGAGTGAAAGGAACATGTGAAGAATCTGGGAGTAGTAATGTCAGATGACCTTTCTTTCAAAGAACACAATAAGGCAAATATCATGACAGCCAGGAAAATAAAAGTAGATAAAAACTGTATTTGTATATTAATAATGAAAATTTTCAAACTAGGGAAATTGTCTCAATACTGACACTTTTCAAATTTCTTGTGCTCTCTCGCTTAAAGTATTGTTCAGTATTGACAGCTCCATTCAAGGAAGCAGAGATATCAGAGCTGGAACAGATACAGAGATCATTTACGGCCCACATTGAGCAAAAAATCATTAAATTACTGGAACTTCTCAAAGTCCTAAATATGTACTCACTGGAGTGGAGGAAAAAGAGAGATACATGATAATATATACCTGGACAGTGCTTGAGGGCCTTGTAATAAATCTGCACGCTGTCATAACATACTGGAGTGAGATATATGGAAGTGTAAAATAAACCCAGTGAAAAGCAGGGAAACAGTGGGCACAATAAGGAAACACCATCAACGTCTGTGGCTACAGACTATTCAACATCTTACCAGAAGATACTGGGACAAGTGTAGAAGTCATTCTGAGAAAACAAATACCTCCACCAAGTGTTGGATCAACCAGGATGCAATGAATATGTGGGCCAGCAGGCCACCAGCAACAACAGCCTGGTTGACCAGGCTAGAACCAGACAGACTGAGGATTCCTCTACTCCTGCAGCCTGGCCCAGGGCCAGGCTGCAAGAGTAGAAAAACTCTCAAAATATGTTGAAGGTACATCTCTGAACTGTAACAACCTCACCCATCCTTCAGAGTGCAGGCACTGTGCTTCCCACCTCCAAAATTGTAACATACTACTGTACTTCCTAACTGAAGGTGAGAAGTACAGTGCCTACACTCTGAAGGATGGGTGAGGATATTATGGTTCAAAGTGTCATCTGAACTGTGATGACAGCACATTTCTGGCAAGAAACCGAATGAATGATGGCGAATGCATTTCCTCTTCACTGGAGCACACTACCTCAACAGGAGACAACCCGGGGTTAAAACAAATTCCCATTAGAGTCCACAACAACCCATCATACCGTCGGTGAGGTTCATCCAGTGCATTGTCTGGTTCCTGGGGTTGGCGCTAGTGATGTAGGTCAGCGGTACATGCCAGCGGTACCCCAGCGTTGTGTTCAATGGCTCGTTGGGGTCAGTGACATTCTCCTCGCAGACCAGGAACCTGCCCTGGTTGGCCGTCACCTGCCCGTCCTGAAGACTCACAGAGATCAATGGGAAACCTGCTTGCAAAGTCCACGTCTCCATGATGCCCTGAGGGAAAGTACATAGCATCAGAGTACATAGAGTGAAGATTCAGGTACCTAACTTTATGGAACATAGCAGATTAATGGTACCTGGTGGAAGACAGGTACTTTTAAGACACAATAACATCTATCTGTCTCATCCTACATTTCATACTATTTCCAATCTTATTTCCATATCCTAGGATATTTCTTTCCTCCCCCCCCCCCACTGATCATTTCTCAGTGGGGTAGGATGATCCAAAGAAGAGGAAACACATCCACCATCACTTACTTGATGACCCAAAAAGAGGAAAAACAGTCACAACATTTGCAACACCTGGGTATCTTTATAACATAATAATATTTTATTACAGCATGATACAATGTTTGTACAGAGATGGGTGACATTTAGGTGTGCATGCAGAATGACCATTTGTAGGCAGAGTATTTTTGGCAAACTTGAACTTAGCTTAAGATTAAAAGGGCAATAACTAATTGTTTGTTTATATATACAGTCTCTAAAGGGTCAAATACGTAATAAATTTAGGAATTACATGGAGGGCAAACAAACATATTAACACATTATTTAACCAATTTATCCTATTTAATTGTTGTAAGTATTACAGGTTGGGTTATGATCACAGGTAATGAGGATTCCATAACATACTAACACATTTTGTAACATATTCATCATATTTAATAGTTGTGAGGATTACAGATAATAAGACTACATAGTTTTCCATATGCTTGTGGTAATGAGAATATGACTATACAGTGGACCCCCAGATTACATCATTATTTCGTTCCAGAATGCTGTTCAAGTGCTGTTACCGAACAAATTTGTTCCCATAAGGAATAATGTAAATTAAATTAGTCCTTTTAGACCCCCAAAAATACACTTACAAAAGCACTTACAAAAATACACTTACATAATTGTTCGAGTTTGGAGCAGTACGTAATCCGGGGGTCCACTGTATAGTTATATATATCCTAGGTAGTGGGTTGGTAGACAGCAGCCGCCCAGGGAGGTACTACCATCCTGCCAAGTGAGTGTAAAATGGAAGCCTGTAATTGTTTTACGTGATGGTAGGATTGCTGGTATCTTTTTTGTCTCATAAACATGCAAGATTTCACGTACGTCTTGCTACTTCTACTCACATTTATATCACACTACACATGCATAGACAAGCATATATATATAGTCAACCCTTGGTTTTCGTTTGTCTCAGTTTTCGCCGATTTTGGTTTTCGTTCACTTTTTTCGTGGAAAAAATGTCTCGGTTTTCGCCGATTGTCTCAGTTTTCGCCAATGGTACGGAACCTGTCCACCAGTGCCGCGCACATACAAAGGCCGTAGGCCAGCCACCCACGCACCTCCCACGCATATTGTCACGCAGTCTAGCATTGTTTATGCTTGAGTGAACATCACCCCAGGAGTTCATACAAAACATTTATTAACAATTCATTGTTTTTGGCCCTTGATTATTGTGTGTGACTACTAAATAAGCTACCATGGGCCCAAAGAAAGCTCCTAGTGCCAGTTCTTTGGTAAAGAAAGTGAGGAACACCATAGAAATGAAGAAAAAAATAATAGAAAAATATGATAGTGGTGTACGTATTGCCGAGCTCGCCAGGATATACAAGAAATCCCCATCAACCATCAGTTCCATTGTGGCGAAGAGAAAGAAATCACGGAAGCTAATGTTACGAAAGGGGTGAATACGATAACGAAACAGAGATCACAAACAATTGAAAATATGAAGAAATTGTTGTAGGTGTGGATAAACGAAAAATTGCTAGCGGGTGATAGTGTTGTGCACTCCATCATATGTGAAAAAGTAAGGCAGTTGCATGCCGATCTTGTCAAGAAAATGACTGAAACCAGTGTTGATGTTGATGAATTTAAGGCCAGCAAAGGCTGGTTCAAAAACTTCAAGAAGCGAAGTGGCATACACAGTGTTGTAAGGCATGGTGAGGGTGCCAGTTCAGATAAACATGGGGCTGAAAAATTTGTGCGTGACTTTAAAGAATATGTAGAGGCAGAAGAATTCCAACCCCAACAAGTGTTTAATTGTGAAGAAACTGGCCTCTTTTGGAAGAAAATGCCAAGGAGGACCTACATCACGCAGGAGGAAAAGGCAATGCCAGGACACAAGCCTATGAAAGACAGGCTAACTATAATGTTGTGTGGTAACGCTAGTGGGGATTTCAAAGTGAAGCCTTTACTGGTGTATCACTCTGAAAATCCCAGTGTGTTCAAGAAATACAGTGATGACAAGAGTAAATTGTGTGTGATGTGGAAGTCTAATGCTAAGGCATGGGTCACTAGGGAAATTTTCCTGGAATGGTTTAATCAAGTGTTTGGCCCCAGTGTGAAGAAATATCTATTGGACAATAAATTGCCACTTAAGTGCCTCCTGGTAATGGACAATGCTCCTGCTCATCCTCGAGACTTGGAAGACCAATTGTCTAAGGATTTCAAATTTGTAACAGTGAAGTTCTTGCCTCCTATTACGATATTCTTTATGGCATAGGCGATGTTTGTCTAGGGGAAGGATTTATTCTCCCGTAATATCGCAATAAGTACCGTTCTTCTGTACAGATTAATAAGGAGATCGAAAAACTTTGTAAAATATATACAGTGGTACCTCGGTTAACGATATTTTTTCGTTCCAGAATGCTGTTCAAGTGCCATTACCAAACGAATTTATCCCCATAAGGAATAAGGACTAGTCTATTTTACATTATTCCTTATGGGGATAAATTCGTTTGGTAATGGCACTTGAACAGCATTATGGAACGAAAAAATATCGTAAACCGAGGTACCACTGTATAACGTAGATAACGTTATTGACTTAAGGTATTTTAATTGTACCTTTTTCTTAGTTATTATATATAAACACAGTCTTTATACACAACTTATAAATTACCATGACCTTCATTCTAGCTGAATGGGTCTTTAAATATAAATATGATCAATAAAGTTACAGCGTCTTTATTTCACAAGACGATTAGGGTGTTGACTAGAATACTTGAAGTCTCTTAACACATGAGAACTTCTTTTAGACCCCAAAAATACACTTACAAAAGCATTTAAAAAATAAACTTACATGAAAGGGGAGTTTGGGGACCAGTAACCGAGGTACCACTGTATTTAATACAGTGGTACCTCGGTTTACGATGGTCCCCTTCATTCTAGCTGAATGGGTCTTTAAATATAAATATGATCAATAAAGTTACAGCGTCTTTATTTCACAAGACGATTAGGGTGTTGACTAGAATACTTGAAGTCTCTTAACACATGAGAACTTCTTAGACCCCAAAATACACTTACAAAAGCATTTAAAAAATAAACTTACATGAAAGGGCGAGTTTGGGGACCATCGTTAACCGAGGTACCACTGTATTTAATACAGTGGTACCTCGGTTTACGATGGTCCCCAAACTCGCCCTTTCATGTATGTTTATTTTTTTAAATGCTTTTGTATGTGTATTTTTGGGGGTCTAAAAGGACTAGTCTATTTTACATTATTCCTTATGGGGATAAATTCGTTTGGTAATGGCACTTGAACAGCATTATGGAACGAAAAAATATCGTAAACCGAGGTACCACTGTATAACGTAGATAACGTTATTGACTTAAGGTATTTTAATTGTACCTTTTTCTTAGTTATTATATATAAACACAGTCTTTATACACAACTTATAAATTACCATGACCTTCATTCTAGCTGAATGGGTCTTTAAATATAAATATGATCAATAAAGTTACAGCGTCTTTATTTCACAAGACAATTAGGGTGTTGACTAGAATACTTGAAGTCTCTTAACACATGAGAACTTCTATACAATGAAAATTTCACCAGATCTCACAATTTCTGGCGACTTTAGAGAATAAAGCTCTAGACCAATAGCTTCTCAAATGAGTAAGCAATGAAGACCTTCTCAATACCGAGAGAGGTGCTGTACTGACTACTCTAATACAGTCACCTCTGACGTCAGCTCGCATCAGGCGAGTAGCCACCAGAGGTGACGTCACACAAACATTGAATGATTGTTACCACTGGTACGATCCCTCTAATTTACATATAAATGAAAACATGGAAGGTGAAAATGAATATGTAATATTATAAAGCTGATTATCATCGTTTTAGCTATTAACGATGGTAATCGCAATGTAATATTAGATAGATGAACATTGCAAGATATTTGTAATGAAACTGTCTGGGCGTAACACCTCCTAACACCACTCCTCTCCTCCAGCCCATGGACCAGCAGGTCATTGCAAACTTCAAAAAACTGTACACCAAAGCAATGTTTCAAAGGTGCTTTGATGTGACCAATGACACTGCATTGACCCTAAAAGTTCTGGAAGGATCACTTCGATATCTTCCATTGCATAGGCCTTATAGATAAAGCTTGGCAGGGAGTGACTTCCAGGACAATAAACTCTGCTTGGAGAAAGTTGTGGCCAGATTGTGTCCCAGAGAGGGATTTTGAAGGGTTTGGGGCTGACCCTGAGGAGCCTATGGAAGTTGTGGAAAGTATTGTGGCATTGGGGAATTGCATGGGGTTGGATGTGAGTAGCCAGGATGTGGAAGAGTTGGTGGAGGACCATAATGAAGATCTAACCACTGAAGAGCTGCAAGAGCTTGAGCTGCAACACCATCAAACCACAACTCAGGAAATTGCTTCAGTGGAGGAAGAGAGATGTAAGGTGCCTCTTCAGAGATTAAGGAGATTTGTGGAATGTGGAGTAGGGTGCATTCATTTGTGGAGGAACATCACCCTGACAAAGATGTTGCAATCCGTCTCATCAACATGTTCAATGACAATCTCTTTTCCCATTTTAGGGACCTTTTAAAGAGACGCCAGACACAGAGCTCTCTGGACAGATATTTAGTGCCACAGGTGTGCAGTGACTCTCAAGCTGGTCCTAGTGGGATTAAAAGACGAAGGGAAGTGACCCCAGATGAGGACTTGGTACCTAGAGTCCTTATGGAGGGGGATTCCCCTTCCAAAAAATAGGGTCTCTTCCCTCTCCCCTCCTCCCTCTCTTCCATCCAGCAACAACAGTCTTCAATAAAGGTAAGTGCCACATAGAGTTCATTCATTTGTGCCCCAAAAAAAAATTTCCAAACTTCTGGGTTTCTGGAACAGATTAATTGAATTTCCATTATTTCTTATGAGGAAAATAGTTTTGGTTTTCGCCGATTTTGCTTTTAGTTGATCCATCTGGAACGGATTAAACACGAAAACCAAGGGATGACTGTATATACACACCCCTCTAGGTTTTCTTCTATTTCCTTACTAGTTCTTGTTCTTGTTTATTTCCTCTTATCTCCATGGGGAAGTGGAACAAAATTCTTCCTCCATGAGCCATGCGTGTCATAAGAGGCGACTGAAATTCTGGGAGCAAGGGGCTAGTAACCCCTTTTCCTGTATATACAGTGGTCCCTCGGTTTTTGCCGAAAATTCGTTCCAGAATGCTGCTCAAGTGCCATTACCGAACGAATTTACTTAAGAAATAATGTCACGTAGGTTAGTCTATTTCAGACCCCCAAAAATACACTTGCAACAGCACTTACGAAAATACACTTACATAAATGTTCGAGTTTGGAGATGCACGAAAACCGAGGGACCACTGTACGTATTACTAAATGTAAAAGGAGAAATTTTCATTTTTTCTTTAGGGCCACCCCGTCTCGGTGGGATATGGCCAGTGTGTTGAAAAAAAGATTACTAAATTTAAAAGGAGAAACTTGTTTTTCCTTTTGGGCCACCCAGCCTCAGTGGGATACAGCCAGTTTGTTGAAAGAAGTTATATACAGTGGACCCCCGAGTTTCGTAAACCCCGGAAATCGTACACTTATGTAAGTATAATATTGTAAGTGCTTGTGGAAGTGTATTTTTGGGGGTCTGAAATAGACTAACCTACGTGACATTTTTCTTTAAGGGAGTAAATTCGTTCGGTAATGGCGCTTGAGCAGACTTCAGGAGTGAAGTTTTTACGAAACTCGGGGGTCCACTGTACAGTGGACCCCCGCTATTCGAACGGCTCAGCAATAGAACATATCGTCATTAGAACAAGAAAATCGATATCGCCATGCGAACAAAATATCACGATTCGAACAAGTGTGTCCGAGACCTGTCCGCCCAGGCACCGTGGAGAGCCAGTCCCGCATTGTTTACACTCGAGAGAACAATACCCTGCACGCTCATCCAAACATTTCACACTTAATTATAATTGTTTGGAGTTTGTTCATTAAGTGAGAGGCAGTGGTAGAGGCAGTGGTTGTAGAGGCAGTGGTGGTAAAGGCAGTGGTATAGGCAGTGGTGAGAGGCAGTGGTGGTAGAGGCAGTGGTGGTAGAGGCAGTGGTGGTAGAGGCAGTGGTGGTAGAGGCAGTGGTGGTAGAGGCAGTGGTGAGAGGCAGTGGTAAAGGCAGTGGTGAGAGGCAGTGGTAGAGGCAGTGGTAGTAGAGGCAGTGGTGGTAGAGGCAGTGGTGGTAGAGGCAGTGGTAGTAAAGGCAGTGGTGAGAGGCAGTGGTGGTAGAGGCAGTGGTGAGAGGCAGTGGTAGTAGAAGCAGTGGTGAGAGGCAGTGGTTGAGGCAGTGGTGAGAGGCAGTGGTGAGAGGCAGTGGTGCTAGAGGCAGTGGTGGTAGAGGCAGTGGTTGAGGCAGTGGTAGAGGCAGTGGTGAGAGGCAGTGGTAGAGGCAGTGGTAGTAGAGGCAGTGGTGGTAGAGGCAGTGGTGGTAGAGGCAGTGGTGGTAGAGGCAGTGGTGGTAGAGGCAGTGGTGGTAGAGGCAGTGGTAGAGGTAGTGGTGAGAGGTAGTGGTGAGAGGCAGTGGTGAGAGGCAGTGGTGAGAGGCAGTGGTAGTAGAGGCAGTGGCGGTAGAGGCAGTGGTGGTAGAGGCAGTGGTAGAAGCAGTGGTAGAAGCAGTGGTGAGAGGCAGTGGTGATAGAGGCAGTCAATGTAGAGTGAGAGGTGAGTAAACAAGATTAAATGAAGGTTCAGGAGTTTTGTAAACAAACCAGTTGTTGTTGCTGTTACCAGCCTGGACACGTATGATGATTTCTGTTCACTCCGTGAAGCCGACTGGAAGTGATCTAATGCAGTTAGCATTACAAACTCTGTTTTCTCTTATACTAACACGTTTGAAGGAGGAAAGAATGGGAAGATGTTTTCATAGCTGGACCAAGTATGCCCGCCACCACCATCCTCCCCAGCCACGACATTCGTAATGACATACATATTTTATTCATTCTAGTGTATATATCAGGTTTTTATGTTATTTATATTGTTTATTATGTCATATTAGATGAATTGTGATAGATAAATAAGCTGTAGAGTTGATAATAGCTTCACAATGAAGTACTATTTTGTCATGCCTCCTGACAGCAGGAACGGATTAATTGTATTTCCATTATTTCTTATGGGAAATATTAAATCGTCTTTCGAACATTTCGTGTTAAGAACAAGCTCCTGGAACGGATTATGTTCGAATAGCGAGGGTCCACTGTATATGTATTTATCATATTTAGCAGTTGCTGAGATATACAGTGGACCCTCGGTTATCGGCCGTTCCGCTTATTGGCCAACTTGGTTATCGGCCAGTTTTTCGGCCAAAATTTTCTTCCGGTTATCGGCTGTTATTTTGCTTATCGGCCATATTGGATGCGTCCACCTGCCCGCCAGCCGCTCACGCATTCCTGAGTCAGTGTGGCTGTGTCTCTGGGTGAGTGAGGAAGCTTCTGCTCATTCATCCAGACATTTTGCTATAATTCATTGTTTTTGGTGGTTACTGATTAAGTGCAACTGCGAAATAAGTAACCATGGCCCCAAAGAAAGTTCCTAGTAAAGTTCCTTTGGTAAAGAAAATGAGAAACACAATAGAATTCAAGGCAGGCAGGCATAGAGGCAAGGAGTGTAGCAGGCATGCAGGGAGTGTAGCAGGAAGGCAGGGAGTGTAGCAGGCATGCAGGGAGTGTAGCAGGCAGGCAGGGAGTGGACAGTTTTTTTGTGTGACAGGAGTGCAGTGACTCTCAAGCTGGTCCTAGTGGCAGTAAAAGACAAAGAAGGGAAGTAACCCCTCTTCGCCTTCTTCCATATGCCAACAAAGTCTTCAATAAAGGTATGTAATGTTCATTTATTAGTAAAATTAGTGCTTTATATTTCTTTCTCATTGTTTTGTGTATGTAAAACTATAGTTAATCTTTAAAAAATGTATTTTTTGTTAATATTTTTGGGTGTCTGGAACGGATTAATTGTATTTACATTAATTCTTATGGGAAATATTATTTTGGTTTTCGGCCATTTCGGTTTTAGGCCAACCTTCTGGAACGGATTATGGCCGATAACCGAGGGTCCACTGTATTAGGGAAAGAAGGTATTTTTTTATGGTAGTTCTGGAGATTTTCACAAAAATCAAAGTTTTATCCTATTTCTCAGATAACAAAGTATAACCAGGAATGATTGGTCATGCTTTACAGCATTCCAATAATTAAATCAGAAATATTAAAAACCCATAAAACTGACAGAGGTGCAGGGAGGCCTTACCCATCCTCAGGAAAATCAGGAAAAATCAAATATTTCTTCTACTTTGTGGCCAATTTCAAGCTACTTCTGGTCCTGAAACCAACCAAGATCATCTCTATTTCAGCAGTATGTCTTCCATTCCATTAAATGAAATCAAGAAATAGCCAATAAAACCATAAAAACCATCCTAGAAAACACTTCAAGTTTGCTATTTTAAACCAAACACAATACAGTAGTCCCCCCGTATCTGCAGCTGATATGTTTCAAGGCCTACCGCGGATGCCCAAAACCGTGGATAGTAGCAGTTTTTCGTTTATATACATACCTATGATGATGGGTTTTGGAGGGGTGTAGGGATGGAGGCTGAAAGCAATGAGGTGGTGTGATGGTGACCATGTGGATGGCAGTGTTGGTGGCCCAGTTTGGGTGGTAGTGTTGGTGGCCCAGTGTGGGTGGTAGTGAGGATGATAGGTAACTGAGGTGGTGAGTGTGCAGTTAGTGTGGGCAGTAATTAGGACAGTTGGTGGCTACATGACTAGAAGTGTATATGGGATGTTAGGGTGTGTGGACCATTACAACATGGGTAAGGTGTGGGAATGGGGCTGTGAGGGCTTGAAGCTGTGGGGGAGTGGTGTAGGTGAAAGGTGTGCTTGTCAGTGGCCTGGTGTGGGTGGTGATTGGATGATGGGTGACAGGGTGGGTGGTTATGCAGTTGGTGGTAATGAGCGTGGTGGGTAACTAAGTGATTAGGTATGTGGACGGCATGTTAGGGTGTGCGGGTGAGGTCATAGGGAGAACATGGCCATGAAGGGATGGTGGTTGTGGGGGAATGGTATAGCTGTAAATGTGTGGCCATTGAGGGAATTGTATGGGTGGATTGTGCAAGTGGAGGTTGTTGGTTGGAATAGTGCATGTGTGAAGGCATGTGGCTGTGGGGGATTTATAGGGGGCAGGTGGTATGGGCAGAGGTTGTAGGCAGGGGGGTTGTTGCTTGGTGTACAGTGAGGATGTGGCCATGGACAGGGGGAGGTGGGGTTGAATGAGCAGTTGGTGTGGGTGGAGGTGTGTATCAACGTAGCACAAGGTATGGTATGAGACACACATGAACGTAGCTCTGAGCCAGGTAGCTGCCTACCCTCACTCCTCCCACGTTGTAACCATGCTAAATACTGATTTTAATACCTTCTTTCAACGCACTGGCCGTATTCCACCAAGGCAGGGTGGCCCAAAAAGAAAAACAAAAGTTTCTCTTTTTAAATTTAGTAATATATACAAGAGAAGGGGTTAATAGCCCCTTGCTTCCAGCATTTTAGTCGCCTCTTACAACATGCATGGCTTACAGAGGAAGAATTCTATACCATTTCCCCATGGAGATAAGAGGAAATAAACAAGAACAAGAACCAGTGAGAAAATAGAAGAAAACCCAATGGGGTCTGTATATATATGTTTGTCTATGCATGTGTAGTGTGACCTAAGTGTAAGTAGAAGTAGCAAGACGTACCTGAAATCTTGCATGTTTATGAGACAGAAAAAAGACATCAGCAATCCTTCCATCATGTAAAACAATTACAGGCTTCCATTTTAAACTCACTTGGCAAAACGGTAGTACCTCCCAAGAAGAGTTGCTGTCTACCAACCTACTACCTAGGTATATTATTATTACATATACAGTGGACCCCTGGTGTTCGTCCTGCTCCAAACTCACCCTTTTAGGTAAGTGTATTTTTTTAAATGCTTTTGTAAGTGTATTTTTGGGGGTTTAAAAGGACTAGTCTACTTTACATTATTCCTTATGGGAATAAATTCGTTTGGTAATGGCACTTGAACAGCATTCTGGAACGAAAAAATCACGAAAACCGGGGGTCCACTGTATTATTACTTACATTATTATATTATTACTTATTATTATTATTTATTAACATATCAGCCGTTTCCCACCAAGGTAAGGTGGCCCCAAAAAAAGAAAAACTTTCATCATTCACTCCATCACTGTCTTGCCAGAGGTGCGCTCACACTACAGTTATAAAACTGCAACATTAACACCCCTCCTTCAGAATGCAGACACTGTACTTCCCATTTCCAGGACTCAAGTCCAGACTGCCGGTTTCCCTGAGTCCCTTCATGTTACCTTGCTCACACTCCAACAGCACGTCAAGTCCTAAAAACCATTTCTCTCCATTCGCTCCTATTTAATACGCTCATGCATGCTTGCTGGAAGTCCAAGCCCCTCGCACACAAAACCTCCTTTACCCCCTCCCTCCAACTTTTCCTAGGCCAACCACTACCCCTCCTTCCCTCCACTACAGATTTATACACTCTCCAAGTCATTCTATTTCGTTCCATCCTCTCTACATGTCCTGTAGACAGCTTGACTGTCTGCATAGACAGCCCATGCTGTCTGCCAGCTGAGTTCATATTTCGTGCCATGCTAGTTCCCATAGTTTCCGCCAGAGGGCAAGCCTGTAAGCATACCCACGTCAGTCTGCGACACCCTGCCTCTCCCTCACTTGGCGCCCAAACTTCAGTCAGTCAACAGGCCTAACTCGTCTCTCCCTCGCAAGGTGCATGGCCCTGGGCCATGGCCACAGACACGCAGCCTGTGAACTCGCACCTTTATACAAATAAAGTAAGAAGCCTCGCTTACACTGCCTTCTGCTGTAACTTCTACTGTCGAGAGATGACACTCGCCAAGCCGCAGTTAAGCCTGTTGGCAGGCGACTGTCACCCTCGTGTCACAGCTTCAGTGAGCAGCCTGCACAAAGATGATGTCACTTTGACTGCTAGCCCACTCACTGCAGTAAGGTGTATGCTGTTACGACCTCCAGATGTTTCGCCGAGTCGTCCTGTCATGACTCACTCCACACTCACCAGCAGCGACAGCTCCAGCGACAGTACCAGTCGAGGAATGTCCTCCTGAGTCGCTTGCCAGTCCTGTCCTGTTGCGACTACTGACGACGCCTCACTCGAGGGCACCAGCAGGTTGTGCCCCAGGTTGAGTGAACTCTGCAGCGACTACTACGAAGTCTGCTTCACCTCCCAGAGGAGACCGTACCCTGTTACGTCACAGCTCAGCGGCAGCTATGTCTCCCATGTTGCAGTATGTATCCAGACGCAGGAAGGCGTGCAGTGCTGCATTGACGCTCACTGCCTTAGACCACGAAGCACACCGTTTTTTTCTTCCCTCTCTGGAGGAAGTTTTTTTTTCTATGTCCATATGTTTATATATATATGTATTTTTCTTTCGTGTTCTGTGACCTGTTCTTGCGAGAGAGAGACCCTAGTTTTTTTTACTGCCATTCATGGTTGGGACGACCATGGGTGCGTGACCGAGCGATGTAGACAGCCTGACTGTCTGCATAGACAGCCCATGCTGTCTGCCAGCTGAGTTCATATTTCGTGCCATGCTAGTTCCCATAGTTTCCGCCAGAGGGCAAGCCTGTAGGCATACCCATGTCAGTCTGCTACACCCTGCCTCTCCCTCACTTGGCGCCCAAACTTCAGTCAGTCAACAGGCCTAACTCGTCTCTCCCTCGCAAGGCGCATGGCCCTGGGCCATGGCCACAGACACGCGGCCTGTGAACTCGCAAAATTATACAAATAAAGTAAGAAGCCTCCGAAGCCTTATCATAACTTATCGTTATAGTCCGAACCACCTCAATAACCCCTCCTCAGCCCTCTGGATAATAGTTTTGGTAATCCCGCACCTCCACCTAATCTCCAAACTACGGATTCTCTGCACTATATTCACACCACACATTGCCTTCAGACATGACATCTCCAATGCCTCCAGCCTTCTTGTTGCAACATTCACCACCCATGCTTCACACCCATATAAGAGCATTGGTATAACTATACTCTCATACATTTTCCCTCTTTGCTTCCATGGATAAAGTTATTTGTCTCCAAAAACTCCTCAGTGCACCACCCACCTTTTTTCCCTCATCAATTCTATGATTCACCTCATCTTTCATAGACCATCTGCTGGCACATCCACTCCCAAATATCTGAATACATTCACCTCATCCATACTGATATCCTCCAATCTGATATCCAATCTTTTGTTACCTAATTTTATCCTCATCACCTTACTCTTTCCTATATTCACTTTTAATTTCCTTCTTTTACATACCCTACCAAACTCATCCACCAACCTCTGCAACTTCTCTTCAGAATCTCCCAAAAGCACAGCATCATCAGCAAAGAGCAACTGTGACAACTCCCACTTTGTGTTAGATTCTTTATCTTTTAACCCCACACCTCTTGCCAACACCCATGCATTCACTTCTCTTACAAAACCATCTATAAATATATTGAACAACCATGGTGACATCACACATTCTTGTCTAAGGCCTACTTTTACTGGGAAATAATCTCCCTCTCTCCTACATACTCTAAGGTGAGCCTCACTATCCTCATAAAAACTCTTCACTGCTTTCAATAACCTACCTTCTATTTCATACATTTGCAACATTTGCCACATTGCCCCCCTATCCACACTATCATATGACTTTTCCAAATCCATAAATGCCACAAAAACCTCTTTACCCTTATCTAAATACTGTTCACCTATATGTTGCACTGTAAACACTTGGGCTACACACCCCCTACCTTTCCTAAAGCCTACTTGTTCATCTGCTATCCTACTCTCTGTCTTACTCTTAATTCTTTTAATAATAAATCTACCATACACTTTACCAGGTATACTCAAATGACTTCTTCTTCTTTCAACAAACTGGCCATATCCCACCGAGGCAGGGTGGCCCAAAAAGAAAAACAAAAGTTTCACTTTTTAACTTTAGCAATTTATACAGGAGAAGGGGTTAACTCAACAGACTTATTTCCCTATAATTTTTACACTCTCCTTTGTCCCCTATGCCTTTATACAAAGGAACTATGCATGCTCTTCTTGCTCTTTACCAATCTCTCATTTACCCTTACCTCACCTATGGTATTTGTGCATGGGGTTCAACCACAGCAAATCACCTTAAACCTTTAATAACCCAGCAAAAAGCTGCAGTGCGATTGATTTTCAATTCCTGCACTAGACAGCACACTCCACCGCTTTTTAAGAGCCTTAACTTGCTTAATATACAAAACATCCACACTTATTATTGTGCCTAATACACACACAGAACATTATACTCAAATATTAACCCTCCTCTCAAACTCCTCATTGATAACTACAACAGAACACACAGGCATAATACAAGGCACAAATCACTCTTCGACATCCCTCATGTCCATCTCTCCCTATGCAAAATGCTATGCACATAAAGGGCCAGAAGTTCTGGAATTCATTGCCAGAACACACTAAAGGACCCCTGCCTGCAAATCAATTTAAGACCCTACTTAGAAATCACCTCATCACCCAAAATTAACCAAACACTATACAGTGGAACCTCGATTTTTGTCTTTAACCCTTAAACTGTCCACACGTAGATATACATTCACGTGCGTAGCTGACCGAATATTTTGAGAAAAAAATAAATTGTTCTTTTTCTTTAAAATGAAGAGGGCATTTTGTTTGTCATTCCCACATGTTGTAATACTGCACACAATGAGTGCACAGACCCATTCTCTAATCTCTAGGCAACTCAGGCTTTTCGTTGCAAGGTTAAAAGCATTTGAAAAAAACGTAGATCTACGTTTGGGGCAGTACGCACGCGAACGTATATCTACGTTTGGACAGTTTAAGGGTTAATCCATTCCAGAGAGTGACGAAAACTGAATTCGACAAAAACTGAAGCAATATTTCCCATAAGAAATAATGTAAATCCAATTAATCCGTTTCAGACACCCAAAAATATTAACAAAAAATAGAGAACAACTATAATTTTAGATGGAAGTAGGTTGGTAGACAGGGAGGTACTACCGTCCTGCCAAGTGAGTGTAAAACGAAAGCCTGTAATTGTTTTACATGATGGTAGGATTGCTGGTGTCTTTTTTCTGTCTCATAAACATGCAAGATTTCAGGTATGTCTTGTTACTTCTACTTACACTTAGGTCACACTACACATTCATATAGTACAAGCATATATATACACACCCCTATGGGGGTTTTCTATTTTCTTACTAGTTCTTGTTCTTATTTCCTCTTATCTCCATGGGGAAGTGGAACAGAATTCTTCCTCCGTAAGCCATGCATGTCATAAGAGTCGACTAAAATGCCGGGAGCAAGGGGCTAGTAACCCCTTCTCATGTATACATTACTAAAGTTAAAGAGAAACTTTTGTTTTTCTCTTTAGGACACCCTGCCTCGGTGGGAAACGGCCAATTTGTTGAAAGAAGAACTATAATTTTACATACAGAAAACAATGAGAAATAAATATAAAGCACTAATGAAATGGATAAATGAACATTTAAATCACTTTTACCTTTATTGAAGACTCTTGTTGGCGTATGAAAGATGGCGAGGAAGGGAGAGGGAGGAGAGGTTATCTCTACCACCATCACTACCACCCTCTACCACCATCACTACCACCCTCTACCACAATCACTACCACCCTCTACCACAATCACTACCACCCTCTACCACAATCACTACCACCCTCTACCACCATCACAAACACTACCACCCTCTACCACCATCACTACCACCCTCTACCACCTTCACTACCACCATCACTACCACCCTCTACCACCATCACTACCACAATCACTACCACCCTCTACCACAATCACTACCACCCTCTACCACAATCACTACCACCCTCTACCACAATCACTACCACCCTCTACCACCATCACAACCACTACCACCCTCTACCACCATCACAACCACTACCACCCTCTACCACCATCACTACCACCCTCTACCACCATCACTACCATCCTCTACCACCATCACTACCATCCTCTACCACCATCACTACCACCGTCTACCACCAACAAAGCCAGATTGACTCAGAATGCGTGCATGGGAAGCTTTGTCTGGGCGCGGGCAGGCAGACACGTTCGGTACAGTGGATGCAAACTATGCAAGAGGAGAGGTTATCTCTACCACCATCACTACCACCCTCTACCACCATCACTACCACCCTCTACCACAATCACTACCACCCTCTACCACCATCACAAACACTACCACCCTCTACAACCATCACTACCACCCTCTACCACCTTCACTACCACCATCACTACCACCCTCTACCACCATCACTACCACCCTCTACCACCATCACTACCACAATCACTACCACCCTCTACTACAATCACTACCACCCTCTACCACAATCACTACCACCCTCTACCACAATCACTACCACCCTCTACCACAATCACTACCACCCTCTACCACAATCACTACCACCCTCTACCACAATCACTACCACCCTCTACCACAATCACTATCACCCTCTACCACCATCACAACCACTACCACCCTCTACCACCATCACAACCACTACCACCCTCTACCACCATCACTACCATCCTCTACCACCATCACTACCACCGTCTACCACCAACAAAGCCAGATTGACTCAGAATGCATGCATGGGATGCTTTGTCTGGGCGCGGGCAGGCAGACACGTTCGGTACAGTGGATGAAAACTATGCAAGAGGAGAGGTTATCTCTACCACCATCACTACCACCCTCTCACCTACCATCACTACCACCTCTACCACAATCACTACCACCCTCACCACAATCACTACCACCCTCTACCACAATCACTACCACCCTCTACCACAATCACTACCACCCTCTACCACAATCACTACCACCCTCTACCACATCACTACCACCTCACTACCACCTCACTACCACCTCACTACCACCTCACTACCACCTCACTACCACCTCACTACCACCTCACTACCACCTCACTACCACCTCACTACCACCTCACTACCACAATCACTACCACCCTCTACCACAATCACTACCACCCTCTACCACAATCACTACCACCCTCTACCACAATCACTACCACCCTCTACCACAATCACTACCACCCTCTACCACAATCACTACCACCCTCTACCACAATCACTACCACCCTCTACCACAATCACTACCACCCTCTACCACCATCACAACCACTACCACCCTCTACCACCATCACAACCACTACCACTCTCTACCACCATCACAACCACTACCACCCTCTACCACCATCACAACCACTACCACCCTCTACCACCATCACTACCACCCTCTACCACCATCACTACCATCCTCTACCACCATCACTACCATCCTCTACCACCATCACTACCACCGTCTACCACCAACAAAGCCAGATTGACTCAGAATGCGTGCATGGGATGCTTTGTCTGGGCGCGGGCAGGCAGACACGTTAGGTACAGTGGATGAAAACTGAGGTGATGAACGAAAACTGGGACAATATTTTGACGAAAAAAGTCATCGAAAACTGAATTCGACGAAAACTGTGGCAAATGAAAACAAAAGGTTCCACTGTACTACTTAACATCTACTAGTTATTCAAAAAGCTCCTAAATAATTTATGACTACTCAACTATTTGATCATTTGCTTCAAACTTAAAACTGTTTCAATTTCATTATTGTATATTATGTTTGATGATTGCTCAACTATTTAACCCTTAAACTGTCCAAACGTAGATATACGTTTATACGTTTGCACGCGTAGCGCTCCGAACGTAGATCTACGTTTTATTTTTCATTCCTTCAAATTTGGCGCGATAGGCCTGAGTCGCCTAGACATGAGAGAATGGGTCTGCGCCCTCAGTGTGCGCAGTATTAAAAAAATCTGAGACCACTTAGTACAGTGGTACCTCGAGTTACGATATTTTTTCGTTCGAGAATGCTGTTCAAGTGCCATTACCAAACGAATTTATCCCCATAAGGAATAATGTAAAATAGACTAGTCCTTTTACACCCCCAAAAATATACTTACAAAAGCATTTAAAAAAATAAACTTACATAAAAGGGCGATTTTGGGGACCATCGTAACTCGAGGTACCACTGTACCTTGTGGGAGCATCAGTTCAATTGAGCGCAAGCTAGAGCAAATAGCGTGGCAAACACCAGGGATTCACTGATGTTATGTCACATTAACACTCCCCTTTTAAGAGGGAAGTAAAAATAGGTTAGATAAATACATGAGTGGGTGTGAGTTGGACCTGACTAGCTTGTGCTACTAGGTCTAATGCCGTGCTCCTTCCTTCAGTGGATGTGACCTGACTAGGTGGGTCATCGGTCTAAGCCGGGGGGTGACATGGACCTGTCTTGCACGGGCCAGTAGGCCTGCTGCAGTGTTCCTTCTTTCTGGCCAGCCAGCCAGCCGGCTCTGTTTATCGTTGAGTGAGCATCACCTCACGCATTCATCCGAAACATTTCGTAATAATCCATTGTTTTTTGTACTTGTTTATTGAGTGCGACTGCTAAATAAGCCACCAAGGGGCAAAAGAAAGTTCTGAGTGCCAGCCCTTTGATAAAGAAGGCAAGAAACACGATAGAATTCAAGAAAGAAGTCCATGGAGGTTGGATGTGAGTGGCCAGGATGTGGAAGAGTTGGTGGATGACCACAGGGAAGAGCTAAACACTGAACAGCTGCAAGACCTTCAACTGGAACAGCAACAGACCACAGGTGAGAAAATTGCTTCAGAGGAGGAGGAAGAGAGAGGGGAGAATGTGCCTTCTTCAGTGATTAAGGATGTGTGCAAAGTGGAGCGAGTTGCAAAGTTTTGTGGAGAAATATCACCCTAACAAAGCTGTTGCCAGCCATGTCTGAAGCATGTTCAATGACAATGCTTTGTCCCATTTTAGGCAAATCTTAAAGAGATGCCAGAAACAGACCTCTCTGGACAGATTTTTTGTGCGACAGGGGTCCAGTGACTCTCAATCTGGTCCTAGTGCCAGTAAAAGACAAAGAAGGGAAGTAACCCCAGATAGGGACTTGATACCTGAAGTCCTTATGGAAGGGGATTCCCCTTCCAAACAATAACCTCTCCTCCCTCTCCCCTCCTCGCCGTCTTTCATATGCCAACAAGAGTCTTCAATAAAGGTAAAAGTTATTTTAAATGCTCATTTATCCATTTCATTAGTCCTTTATATTTATTTATCATTGTTTTCTGTATGTAAAACTATAGTTATTCTCTATAAAATGTATTTTTTGTTAATACTTTTGTGTGTCTGAAACAGATTAATTGGATTTACAGTGGACCCTTGGTTTTCGTGAGTCTTCGTTATCATGAATTTTGGTTATCTGCAACTTTTTTCGTCAAAATCTAGCCTTGGTTTTCGTGTTTTCCATTTGCATTTTGGCGGTGGTACAGAACGTGTCCCGGTGGCCCTGCACACACATAGCCTGTCACAGATGCATTCAGTGCCAATCTGGCATTATTTCTCAGCGAGTGAGCATCACATCCTGCATTCATACGAAACATTTTGCAATAATCCAGTGTTTCTTGTGCTTGCAACTGCTAAATAAGCCACCATGGGCCCAAAGAAAGCTAGTGCCAGCCCTTTGGCAAAGAAGGTGAGAAACACGATAGAATTCAAGAAAGAAATCGTAGCAAAGTACCAAAGTGGAGGAGGAAGAGAGAGGTGAGAATGTGCCGCCTTCAGTGATTCAGTGATTCTACGATATGTACTATACTAAAGCAGCAGCAGGAGTCGATAAAGGATATAGCACAAGCCAGCGATAAAGTGTAGCATAAACAGTGTAGCAAATAAGTTAAGCGGTTATGCAATAGAAAAAAGACGACACAAAACTAACTCCTCCAATGTTGTTGGAGGTATATAGGGCCACTGACAACATATGCCACATACTGCCAGCATCTCCTCTAAGTGTAAATATTTCTTATTTATAAAGTGTAAATATTTATTTATAGTGTAAATATTTCTTATTTATAAATTAAAGTGTAAATATTTCTTATTTATAAATTACGTATATTGTTTCAATGTGAATAGTGGTGGTGGCCCCTGCTGCCGCTTCCACTACCACTACAGCTTATGCTGTCAGTGGCCCTTATAAACCCAACAACAACAACACTACCTCCACTCCTCACACGTAATGACATATTTTATTCATTCTAGAGTATATATCATGCTTCTATGTTATTAATATTTTTTATTATGTCATATTAGATGAATTGTGATAGGTAAATAAGCTGTAGAGTCGATATTACTGTAATATTGAAGAATTTTGTCCTGTCTACAAGCAATAAACTTGCCTCCCTGTCCCCTCCTCCCTTTCTGCCATACACCAACAAGAGTCTTCAATAAAGGTAAGTGTGATAAATGTTCATTTATACATTTTATTAGTGCTTTATATTTATTTGTCATTCTTTTCTGTATGTAAATCTATATTTAATCTCTAAAAAAATTATTTTTTGTTAATACAGTGGTCCCTCGGTTTTCGTGCATCTCCAAACTCGAACATTTATGTAAGTGTATTTTCATAAGTGCTGTTGCAAGTGTATTTTTGGGGGTCTGAAATAGACTAACCTACGTGACATTATTTCTTAAGGAAGTAAATTTGTTCGGTAATGGCACTTGAGCAGCATTCTGGAACGAATTTTCGGCGAAAACCGAGGGACCACTGTACTTTTGGGTGTCTGGAATGGATTAATTGGATTTACATTATTTCTTATGGGGAAAATGGTTTTGGTTTTCGTGAATTTTGTTTTTTGGCAGACTCTCTGGAATGGATTAATCATGAAAACCAAGGGTCCACTGTACATTATTTCTTATGGGAAATATTGCATCAGTTTTCGTAAAATTCGGTTTTCATCAGACTTTCTGGAACGAATTAAAGACGAAAACCGAGGTTCCACTGTACTTATGAATACACCTACCATCCGACTTACGACCTACTCGACATACGACCACTCGACTTACGACCATGTTTTGTATGCAAATGTTCTGGGAAATAAACAACTGTTTGTGCTGTACACAGTGTTTCTCCTAAACTTTACAATATAAAATACAGTACTAACAGCATAAAAAGTAAAGTAAAAAATGAAATACCAAAATAAAATAAAATAAAATCATTACATAATGTGATGCTGATATTCAGTAGTAAGGTTCGACTTACGTCCATTTTGACTTACGACCGGTTAGTCGAAACCAAGCTCGGTCATAAGTTGGATGGTACCTGTACATTATGAATCTTACACACATTATTCAGGACTCATGGTGTTACAATGGTGTAGACCCCCTGTCTACATTGATAACAGGTGGTCAGTCCCTCAGCCTTGATAAAAGGCAGTCAGTCCCTCAGTCTTGATAGAAGGCGGTCAGTCCCTCAGTCTTGATAGAAGGCGGTCAGTCCCTGAGTCTATAACAGAAAGTAGTCAGTCCCTCAATCTTGAAAGAAGGTAGTCAGTCTCTCAATCTTAAAAGATAGTAGTCATTCCCTTAATCTTGATAGAAGGTAGTCAGTCCCTCAATCTTGAAAGAAGGTGGTCAGTCCCTTAGTCTTGATAGATGAAACGTATTCACAATAAAAGATAACCAAGTGTCTCACGTCTGTCTTAGTCATCAATCTGTCTGTGGGTGGGAGACGGCCGACTTGTTGGAAAAAAAAAATTATTATTATTAAAGGGTTTTATTGATGGTAAGATAATGACCTACCTTAATATCAAGGTGGTTGCCATGCTTCCTGGTGACCTGAGTAAGTGCCTCCCAGAGGTCATTAGTGGTAGCGGTGCCATAGCGGTGGAGGTCGAGGTAGAGTCGCAGGCCCTCTTGAAGGATGGCACGACCAATGAATGACTCCAGCATGCTGATGATCGATGCACCCTGCAGGATGACACACACGATAGAGCACATGAGAGTTGTTGGTAATACAGCAGCACTAGGAGAAGGTTTTAAGAGAGTGGTTGTCTCCTGGTGAGGTAGGGGTAAAGGGACTTGCAAAAGAATGAACACATTCATCATCATTCACTCAATCACTCTCGTACCAAAAGTTTGTTAATATCAATTCAGATGACACTGAACATGACATCCTCCACCCATCCTTCGGAGTGCAGACATTGTACTTCTCACCTACACCCATCCTTAAGAGTGCAGGTACTGTACTTCCCACCTCCAAGACTTAAGTCTGGCTAACCAGTTTCCCTGAATCTCTTCATAAATGTTACCTTACTCACACTCCAACAGCACTTCAAGTCATAAAAAACATTTGCCTCCACTCACTCCTCTCTAACACACACTCACAAGTCTGTTGGATGTCCAAGCCCTTCACACATGAAGCCTCCTTCACCCCCTCCCTCCAACAATCCCTGGAATGACCCCCTATCCATTCTGTCTCCTACCCCAGATGTAAACAAACAAATTTTATTTCATTGCAGATTACATGGGTATCGGAAGTTACAATGTAAATTGAGTGCAAGGAGAGCCACTGACATGCCATGGCATTAGGGGCAGCTTATTCTAGTCCTTAAAAACTATGTACTTAATATTAGAGAAATTTATTGAGTTTATTCTAGTTAAAAATTATTTTCAAAATTACAATATGATGAAATTTTACTGTTTAAATTATTATATAATGATATTAGATCTTAGATTGTTACAGGTGTTAAGATTCTTGAATGATAATATGGAATTGAGATTATCTTAAGGAAAATAACATTGAGCATTTTTGACATTAACTTATAATATGAGTAGGGGGTAACATAATAGTAACATATTATTAAAAATTGAGATTATCGTATAGGAAAGTAACAATGAGCATTTTTCAAAGTAGTTTATAGTATGATCATTTAGGTTTGGGTGAGTAGGTGGTTTTGAGTTGAGTCTTAAATTGATTTTCAGACAAGATTATCTTAATATTTACTGGTAATGAATTCCAGATTCTGGGGCCCTTTATGTGCATAGAATTTTTACATAGGTTGATATGAACACGGGGTATATCAAAAAGTGATCTGTGTCGTGTGTTGTGGTCATGGGTCCTATTAAAGTTGGTGAGGAGAGTTTTGAGCAGAGGGTTTATATTAGAGTGTAAAGTTTTATATATGTAGTAGGCACAAGAGTAAGTATGAATGTTCTTTACGGTGAGTAGTTTGAGACTTTTGAATATTGGTGGAGTATGCTGTCTAGAGTGGGAATTTGTTATCATTCTGACTGCGGCCTTTTGTTGTGTTATGAGTGGTCTAAGGTGATTTAACGTTGTTGATCCCCATGCACAGATTCCATAGGTGAGATACGGGTAGATAAGTGAATGATATAGTGCAAGGAGAGCTGATTGAGGTACATAATAGCGTATCTTTGATAATATGCCTACTGTCTTCGAGATTTTCTTGGAAATTTGTTGTATATGTGTTTGGAATTTAAGGCTACTGTCAAGGTGGATTCCTAGGAATTTTCCCTCTGTGAGTCTTGTGATGGGTGTACATGTCTTCATCAACCAGCCTGGCACTCTTGTCAATAATGTAACAACACCTAATAGTCTCACTAATAGTTTCCACTAATAGTTCAATTAAGGATATACTCTATAACAACCAAGAACAAAAACAATTAGTCTGGACCTTTTTATAAGAAATTGTGTCGAATATTGACTCAATCTGCGCTGGGTCATTGACTGGCGTTGATATGGGATGCGAGGCGAGCAGTGCGTCGAGCTCTAGTGCTGGGTGCATCTTCTCCACCAGGAACTGTTCCTGCATGGCCCACCCTGGCTCAGCCACCTCTGCACCGATGTTCTCCATGAAGCTGGCAAACCCTTCATTCAACCATAAGTCGCTCCACCTAGCACACAAGTCAAACACATCAATTATTATATTCATGCTAAATAGTTAAACCCACAGGGACCATACAGCACCTGGGACATTAGTACATTTAAAAACTCATACTTAATAACCCATGTCTAGTTCTTAAGTACGTAGTCTGTAAGAATTAGTATTAGTTTCCCTGAAATGCAGTGCATGCTAGTGTCTTTCTTTTCTGCCTATCAATATTTTATTACAGGAAGGCCTCACTTATACAGCAGGTTAGATTCCGGGTTACTGCTGTACAGGAGGGCCCCACTTATACAGCGTTAGATTCCGGGTTACTGCTGTCGGGAGGGCCCCGCTTATACAGCAGGTTAGATTCCGGGCTATGTTATATTCCGGGTTACTGCAGTACAGGAGGGCCCCACTTATACAGCAGGTTAGATTCTAGGGCTACTGCTGTACAGGAGGGCCCTGCTTATACAGCAGGTTAGGTTCCAGGCTATTGGTGCAGTAGCAGTAGATTATCCCAGTGGTTGTTAAATAAGAATAATGTTCATCCTTTGTGACTCCCAATATTGTAACATGATTATAAAGAGATCAGAGAATGAGTGAGGTCTTGAAACCATGGCAGGCCAGTGATAAACCTCACATAGAGAAGTGGTTATCACATTGTGCTGACGGCGTTAGAACTCACTGGTCATGGTTTCAAGTACCACCCATGCTTTGATAACTCTCTCACTGTCTCCCATGTTGATCTACGTGACCAAGATCAATGTCACTTGAATATATATTTGTTTTAATCATAGTGCCTTCAAATTTACTGTCAGAGGTCAATTTTGACCTAGACATGAGAGAATGGTTCTCTACAGGGTGTGCATAGTATTAACAAAATACTGCTCCACCCAATGAACAATGTGAGCACCTGACCTCAGACTTTGTATTTTGGTTAAAACTGCAATTATAAGGCATTTTCTATTGTGGTTTTCATGATTTTATTGGCTGTTTCTTGATGCCAATTGATAGATCAAAAGACTTGATCTATGATTTTGGTGATGTCAGGCTGGAAATGGTTTGAAATATGCCCCGAAGTAGCAGAAATAGCATGGATTCTTGAGTTATGATATTAATTTGTCCCAGAAGAAGTATCATATACCTCAGAACTATTTTTATGATATGATATTTTTATGATAATTTGTTCTAAGACATCAAAACACAACCAACTTGCTCTTGGATCCTTTATTATTGTTTGAACACTCTGGAGTTTCCTGAATGGTAAACAAGTGTAGTCTTCAGTTTAACCCTTTGACTGTCGGAGGCCCCTTTCTGAAACTGTCATTCTATGACAGTTTGGCACCTAAAGTCGGTACCTGACCAGCCAGGCTGTGGTTCGTACGTTGGACTGCGTGCGGCCAGCAGTAACAGCCTGGTTGATCAGGCTCTGATCCAACATGAGGCCTGGTCACAGACCGGGCCCCAGGGGCATTGACCCCTGGAACTTTCTCCAGGTAATCTCCAGGTAAACTATGTCGGGAAACATTCGAAATAAACAAAAATTATTTTTTCTTACCAAAATGTTAGGATTATTTTGCTGATTATTTTAAGCCTAAAAAAATTTTTTGCAATCAATACTTACCGAGATATGGAGGCATAAAGTTGGTAGAAAATGATCCGCGTATGGCAACAACGGCGAATGCCGCTCACCCGGTATTATTTCATTTACTCCCATTCGAAGGTTTCTTGCATTTTCCTTTTTTTTTCTTTTCTAAGTAACTTATGGGGCCTGTGAGACCAAAGTATGGTGCAATGTACATATATACACTCGTTGTATGCAACACAATAACAGCACAAACATTAACATTATTATATTGTTTACAAAACTTGTTTACACAAACCAACAATACAAAACATTGTTTATTACTATTGTTCTATAATATATATACAAATGTACAATCACTGGACACTTTTCTAGAACTCCTGAAGCTTGTGGAATTCTTTGAAACATGGGTATATGCACAGTGGAGTTTTACACTCCTCACACATAAAAGATGAATCTTTTATGCGGGTTCGAACCCCACACGTGGTATGGTTTGTTTGCAATCGTGTCATTATGATTTCGTGAGTCATAGTATTTAATCCTCTTACTGCTCCCAACACCTTACACTCCCACTTCATATCCAACACATCCTCTACTATCACTCCATTTAAGACATTTTCATCTCTGTTTTTGTCTCTAGGATGAGGAGAGCCCACACCTGCACAAATATAGTTAATGTATTGTATCTCAAATTTTTCATCGCAACTCAAAACTAAATTCCTTTATGAAGGTAAATTGTAACTGAAAGTTATCTCCTCCCTCAGCACCTTACCTGATGATACTAGAATTTGCATGAGTGTCACCCACTGAGGACATCGTAAATCTCCTAGCAAATATAAACCAAGTCTTCCAATGGGCTGCAGAAAACAATGTGATATTCAATGAAGACTAATTTCAGCTACTCCATTATGGAAAACTTGAGGAATTAAAAACTAGAATGGAGTATATGATAAAAAAAATTATTATTTTTTACACATCGGCCATTTCCCACCAAGGTAGGGTGGCTCGAAAAAGAAAAACTTTCATCATCATTCACTCCATCACTATCTTGCCAGAGGCATGCTTACACTACAGTTATAAAACTGCAACATCAACACCCCTCCTTCAGAGTGCCGGCACTGTACTTCCCATCTCCAGGACTCAAG
The DNA here is from genome assembly GCA_009830355.1 of Cherax destructor. Taxonomy (NCBI): domain Eukaryota; kingdom Metazoa; phylum Arthropoda; class Malacostraca; order Decapoda; family Parastacidae; genus Cherax; species Cherax destructor. The sequence continues at coordinate 46,153 of WNWK01012068.1, forward strand.
TCCGGCCAGCCAGTTTCCCTGAATCCCTTCATATATATTACCTTACTCACACTCCAACAGCACGTCAAATCTTAAAAACCATTTGTCTCCATTCACTCCTATCTAACACACTCACGCATGCCTGCTGGAAGTCCAAGCCCCTCACACACAAAACCTCCTTTACCCCCTCCCTCCAGCCATTTCTAGGCCGACCTCTACCCCACCTTCCCTCCACTACAGATTTATACACTCTCGAAGTCATTTTATTTCGTTCCATCCTCTCTACATGCCCGAACCACCTCAACAACCCCTCTTCAGCCCTCTGGATAAGTTTTGGTAATCCCGCACCTCCTCCTAATTTCCAAACTACGACTTCTCTGCATTATATTCACACCACACATTGCCCTCAGACACGACATCTCCACTGCCTCCAGCCTTCTCCTTGTTGCAACATTCACCACTCATGCTTCACACCCATATAAGAGTGTTGGTATAACTATACTCTCATACATTCCCCTCTTTGCTTCCATGAACAAAGTTCTTTCTCTCCACAGACTCCTCAGTGCACCACTCACCTTTTTCCCCTCATCAGTTCTATGATTCACCTCATCTTTCATAGACCCATCTGCTGACACGTCCACTCCTAAATATCTGAATACATTCACCTCCTCCATACTCTCTACCTCCAACCTGATATCCAATCTTACATTACCTAATTTTTTTATCCTCATCACCTTACTCTTTCCTATATTCACTTTCAATTTTCTTCTTTTACATACCCTAACCATATAACAGAGCAGAAAACTAATGTGAAGGACCTGGAGTGATAATATTAGAGGATGTCACCTTCAAGGATCACAACAATGTCATTATCACATCTGCTAGGAAAATGATAGGATGGATAATGAGAACCTTCACAAAACGATATGCCAAGCCAATGATTATTCTCTTCAAATCGCTTGTTCTTTCTAGGCTGGAATATTGCTGTACACTAAGGGCTCCTTTCAAGGCAGGTGAAATTGCAGACCTTAAGAATATACTACAGAGAACTTTCACTGCATGTATAATTACAATAAGGCACCTAAATTATTGGGAATGGTTGAAGTCCATTGACCTGTACTCCTTGAAATGCAGGCAAAAAAGATACATCATAATTTACACCTGGAAAATCCTAGAGGTACTAGTACCAAATCTGCACATGAAAATCACTCCCTACGAAAGCAAAAACTTGATAGATGGTGCGACATCCCCAAAATGAAAAGCAAGAGTGCTGTAAGTATACTAAGAGTGACTCACACGCTGGTGGGAGATTCATCTGTACAAACTTGCATTTGTGGTCACAGTGTGGGACCCATGTTAACCTCCCTGTGGTGTATAGAAATATATCTAGTTGGATGAATCTTATTAGAGCCAGCTGGTCCAGTGGTTAGCACACTGACTGAGTTTTAGCACTCACTTGCCATGGGTTTAAACTCCACCTGTTCAGTGTTTATTTCTTTTTTTTCTTTACATTTTCTTACACTAAGAGATAACACTAAGTGAACAGCATTCCAGCATACACAACGGGGATTATATACCAATAGACCCCTGGCTGTCTTCAAGAAGGAGCTGGACAGATACCTAAAGTCAGTACCTGACCAGCCGGGCTGTGGTTCATACATTAGATTGCGTGTGGCCAGCAGTAACAGCCTGGTTGATCAGGCCCTGATCCACCATGAGGCCTGGTCATGGGCATTGACCCCCGAAACAACCTTCAAATATACTCCAGGTATAACACTAACAATGTACTAACCATGACATGGTAACCAGGTTACCGAACCACTGGTGAGCCAGTTCATGTGCTATGACCACAGCAACAGTCTGCTGTGCCCGTGATGACGAGTGCCTTTTGTCGAACATGAGTGCTGTCTCCCTGTACGTCACCAGACCCCAGTTCTCCATGGCACCGGCACCAAAATCCGGGATGGCGATTAAATCTGAAAATCAGCAGTAGTTAAGTACAGCCTCTCCTCACTTAGGGACATACTCGTTTACCGACCACTCAGACTTACGACCAGCCCTCCAACCAGTATGCAAACCTAAATAATGTATATAAGAGCCGATTTCCTCTACAGGTATCCCTCAACATTCGCGAGGGTTAGGGGATCAAGAGCCTCGTGGATGTTGAAAAATCGCGAATGTTTGGTGCCCCAATATATTGTAGGGAAATATAATACAATACTGCTTCCTTAACCTATTGAACCATGAACAATCATAAAACACATATAAACATCGTAAAATAATGTACTATATACATGTTATTTTGACATGAGCTGGCTGTGGAGGGAGGCCTGTAATAGTATAATTATACAATAAGTATTTTATAGTGTTGTGAAGTGTTATGGGGAATCAAGTTACTGACACACTGCTTCTTCTCCCTCTGCTGTAGCTCCGCCCACTTTGTAATGATGCCAAATGTTGAATTAAATATGTATACATTAGAACAAAAAATGAAACTCCAACTTCATAACTATATTTTAATTTGCATAACTCATATATTACAGAAAACAAAAAAAAAGTAAAATACACACACACATTCGAGTTAAGCTTACAGAAAATTACATTAAATTCACCATCTAACATCGTTAGGAAGTGGGAGGAGCTATTGGAGGGAGGGAGAGGCGCAGTAACATTCAGTGTCTGGTGAGTCGTCATGGGTGTTGGATGTTAGCCTTAGTGCTAATAAAATGTTGTGTAATTACACTAATATTAGTAATAAAGGTTATCTATCTATTACATTTATTCCAAATTGATATCAGAAACATGATAAATACCCTAGAACTGTAATAAAGATGCTGAAATGAATAATATATGCCATATTATATGAGTGGGGTAAGAGAGCAGGCACACCGCCACCATAAAAGATGTTTACATCAGGGTAAACATGCCTAAATCACTCTTGTAAGAACAAATGCAAAAATAGCATTTATTATTTTTAGAATAATAATAATTTATAATAATTGATCTGGAACACTTTAAATGTCATCAGTATTTGGTAGCTGACATTTAGAGCACTCCACAACAATTATTATTATTATTATTATTATTATTATTATTATTATTTCCCTACAATATACAGTGGTACCTCGGTTAACGATGGTCCCCAAAATCACCCTTTTATGTAAGTTTATTTTTTTAAATGCTTTTGTAAGTGTATTTTTGGGAGGTCTAAAAGGACTAGTCTATTTTACATTATTCCTAATGGGGATAAATTAGTTTGGTAATGGCACTTGAACAGCATTCTGGAATGAAAAAAATATCGTTAACCGAGGTACCACTGTATTGTAAGAAAATAATAATAATAATAATAATAATAAATAATAATAATAATTAATAATAATTGCTGTGGAGTGCTCTAAATGTCAGCTACCAAATACTGATGACATTTAAAGTGTTCCAGATCAATTATTATAAATTATTATTATTCTAAAAATAATAAATGCTATTTTTGCATTTTTTCTTACAAGAGTGATTTAGGCATGTTTACCCTGATGTAAACATCTTTTATGGTGGCGGTGTGCCTGCTCTGTTACCCCTCATATAATATGGCATATATTATTCATTTCAGCATCTTTATTACAGTTCTAGGGTATTTATCATGTTTCTGATATCAATTTGGAATAAATGTAATAGATAGATAACCTTTATTTAGTACATTCATTACTTACTGCTTCCTTAACCTATTGAACCATGAACAATCATAAAACGCATGAAAACATAGTAAAATATTGTACTATATAGTACTACATACATGTTATACTGTAGTTTAATAACAAATAATGAACAAACAAAACACTCAGTGAGTGAGTGGTGGGTGGGCTGGCTTCCAGGTCGGAGGGAAGGTAGTAGGGACGCTCGGGTGGCGGGAAACTTAAATATGATTTGGTGGGTGGGAATTTGGCGGCTGGGAATTTGGCGGCCAGGAATTCGCGAATGTGTGAAGCTCGCGAAAGTAGAAAACGCGAAAGTTGAGGGATACCTGTATTCTATTTATTACAGTATACAGTAAACTACTGTATAAACATTTAAAAATATACCAGCAATTTTATAAATAGTGCAAAGGTGACATTAAGAAAATATCTAAAGATGGTTGACAGAGTATAGTATGCTCCTCACTTAATGACCAATTCGATTACTGACCTACTCTTAGGAATGGAACCCCATCGTTAAGTGAGGAGAGGCTGTACTGAGGTAGAGTGACCAAGAAGAAACACATTAACCATCACTCAGTCAATATCTTACTTAGCATTAATTAACAAATGATAGAAGAAGTACATTAACCATCACTCAGTCAATATCTTACTTAGAATTAACAGGAGGTGTAAGGAAGCTTACCAAGCTTAGGTAGAGGGTAGGAGAGGCCAAAGAAGGTATGGTAGTAGTCTAGGATGATGGAGGCCACCCGGAGAGCGTAGGAGGCCTGGTCAACCATGTTTGGTGGAGTGTAGACTGACAGGTTGACCTGGTGAGCTGTCAGGTTGCTCAAGACCTGGTAGTCACACACCACGAAAGCAACCAGGTAGGTGCTCATGTCCACGCTCTCTTGAAACTCATCCATCACCTGTAAGATCAACCAGGGTCATCATCCTCCACCTGTAAGATCAACCAGGGTCATCATCCTCCACCTGTAAGATCAACCAGGGTCATCATCCTCCACCTGTAAGATCAACCAGGGTCATCATCCTCCACCTGTAAGATCAACCAGGATCATCATCATCCACCTGTAAGATCAACTAGTCATTATCCATCACCTGTAAGATCAACTGTGATCATCCACCACCTATAAGAACATAAGAATGGAAGAACACTGCAGCAGGCCTTCTGGCCCATACTAGGCAAGTCCTTCTCAAATCCAAACTCACTAATAAAAATATATACCTGGAAAAAGCCTTTTGGGTTTGTTTTTGAATCCCTAGTAACTTTAATTTCATAGTCCCACTTAGCTTTTCTTATCCCTTTTTTAACCTCCTCTTAATGTGAATATATTGAAAGATGACCCCTCCCCTCTTTTTATACATCTATAAATTCCTTTCTTCTGCCCTATAAGGTGTTTGAGCCTATTATTCATCCATTTTGGATCATTTTGATTCGATCTTATTTCTCTATACAGAATAAATGTTCTTTGGGCAGCATGCATAGTGTTAAGAAAACTGTCGTATTGACAGCTCTCTTCGTTACCCCAGTCAACAGATGATAGGTGTTCTCTAAGCCCATCATAATCTCCTAAGCAAAAATCTGGAACCGTTACTAAATTATACCTACCCTTATACAGCCTCTCCTCACTTAGCGATGTACTCGTTTACCGACGCCTCAGACTTATGATGGGCTCTCTGACCAGAATTCATACCTAAATAATGTATATTAGAGCTGATTTTCTCTATTCTGTTTATTTCAATATACAGTACACTAGTGTATAAACATTTAAAAATATACCAGAAATGTTATAAATGGTGCAAAGGTGACATTAAAACAATATCAATGATGATTGACACAAACTCACTACCATTATAGTATGCTCCTCACTTAGCGACGAATTTGTTTACTGACGAGGTCTTAGGAATGTAACTCCGTCATTAAGTGAGGAGAGGCTGTACTTCCATTCAATACTAAAGGTAATTTATTTTTTTGTGGTTTCTTGCACCAAGTTCATCTGTAATTTTTAGGTTACTAACAAGGGAATCCTTGTTTGCCAGTATCAAATCAAGCAGGTTGTTTCCCCTCATTAGTTTTTTAAAAACAATCTTGAATTAACTCTAGCAAGTCCTTTAACTAGATTCCCAGTCAAGGAATTCCAATCAATTTGACTAAAATTAAAGTCACCTAGAATTACTACTTTATTGTGCCTCGTAGCATTAACAATTTCATCCCAGAGTAGTCTTCCTTTGTCCCTATTTAAGTTTGAGGGATGGTATATCAAGCTAAAAATCAGTTTTTCAAAATTTTACCCAAATACTGTGCATGTTCTTTCAGTCTTTATACCCACTTTTATGCAGCAATTAAAGTGTTCTCGGACATATAGTGCCACCCCACCTACCTTCCTGTTATTTCTATCAACGTGGAACAACTTAAAACCCTGAATGAGACATTCAGCAGCCATTTCCCGATTCTTCATATTAAACCACATCTCAGTTGTGGCAAACATGTCAGTGTTTCCCACACTTGCAACAAATCTCAACTCATCCATCTTGTTTCTAGCACTATGACTATTTATATAATATGTATAAGAAACTCTCTCTTCTCTTTCCTCTCCCTGCTCCTCCACTATCACTATTACTGTCCTTATCACCTAGTACCACTGGCTTTCCAATATTCACTAATGACCCTACCTCATTCAGCCTATAACTGGCATCCCCAAAACTCACAATATCACTATCGTGGTCATCCACCACCTGCTTTCCAAACAGAGTTGTCGATGCGTGGAACAATCTGCCAAGTAGGGTAATAGAAGCTAAAACCTTAGGTAACTTTAAAAAGATACAGTCATCCCTTGGTTTTCGATTGTCTCAGTTTTCGCCGATTTTGGTTTTCGATCACTTTTTTCGTGGAAAAATTGTCTCGGTTATCGCCGATTGTCTCAGTTTTCGCCGATGGTACGGAACCTGTACACCAGTGCCGCGCACATACAAAGGCCGAAGACCCGCCACCCACGCACCTCCCACGCACATTGTCACGCAGTCTAGCATTGTTTATGCTTGAGTGAACATCACCCCAGGAGTTCATACAAAACATTTATTAACAATTCAGTTTTTGGCCCTTGATTATTGTGTGTGACTACTAAATAAGCTACCATGGGCCCAAAGAAAGCTCCTAGTGCCAGTCCTTTGCTAAAGAAAGTGAGAAACACGATGGAGTTTAAGAGTGTAGCAGGCATGCAGGGAGTGTTGCATGCATGCAGGGAGTGTAGCATGTATGCAGGGAGTGTAGCATGTATGCAGGGAGTGTAGCATGTATGCAGGGAGTGTAGCAGGTATGCAGGGAGTGTAACATGTATGCAGGGAGTGTAGCATGAATGCAGGGAGTGTAGCATGTATGCAGGGAGTGTAGCATGTATGGTGGGAGTGTAGCAGGTATGCAGGGAGTGTAGCAGGTATGCAGGGAGTGTAGCAGGTATGCAGGGAGTGTAGCAGGCAGGGAGGGAGTGTAGCAGGCAAGGAGGGAGTGTAGCAGGCATGTAGGGAAGTGACCCCAGATAAGGACTTGGTACTAAATTCCTAATGGAAGGGGATTCCCCTTCCAATTATTATTATTATAATCAAATAGAAGCGCTAAACCACAGGGGTTATACAGCACTGCAGGTTATTGTAGGATGCAGGGAGAGTGGGTTGTAAGAGGGAGATGGACGATTAGTAGGGTATGGAGTGCAAGATGACGGTGGATAGTGCAGGGATGGAGGGCAACAAGAGATCGAGGTAGAAGGGACTGAGGGAGGTGCTAGAGGTATAATCTTCAGAGTTTGTGTAGTAAGTCAGTTTCTGTCAAAAAGTCAATGAGAGAGTCAGGATTAAAGGAGGGTCCATCTGCAAGAAGGGAAGGTAAAGAAAGGGCCGCAGACCGAAGACGTCGTTGGAGGTAAATTCTGCGTGCTCGTTGATAGAGTGGGCAGTCCAACAGGATATGTCGAACAGACACTGGAACCTGACAATGCTCACAGAGAGGGCAGGAGCCTCTCCATGAGATACCCATGAGTAAGACGAGTGTGGCCGATGCGAAGATGGGAGAGAGTAGTCTCCCAACCTCGACATTGGTGACAAGAAGGCCAGAAACCTATAACCGGTTTAATAGAATGAAGTTTGTTATTCAGCAGGTCAGACCAGCGTTGCTGCCAACGGGTGCGAAGGTGGGTAGCAATGACCGCAAAATAGTCCGTGAAAGGAACACCTCTATATGAAACTGGAAGGTCATGTACTGCTGACCGCGCAGCAGTGTCTGCCTGTTCATTGCCCTGTACGTCAACATGACCAGGGACCCAACAAAAAACAATATCTTTATGCTTGCTAAAGATACGGCGTAACCAAAAGTGGATACGAAGAACTAGGGGGTGAGGTGTATCAATTTTACGGATAGCCTGTAAAGCACTAAGGGAGTCTGAAACGACCACAAATGGTGACTCAGGCATAGATGCAATACGGATAAGTGCCACAAGAATGGCATACAATTCAGCCGTAAATATGCTAGCCGAGGGTAAGAGATGCCCTCGTACAACGCTGTCCGGAAACACTGCTGCGAATCCGACGCCGTCAGATGAATTTGAACCATCGGTGTATACTGCGATGGCATGGGAATGAGAACGGAAGTGGTCTAGAAAGAAAGAGCGAGAAGCCGCCGTAGGTAGTTGGGCTTTCGCGCAAGGTAGAGGAATAGAACAGACACGGACAGCAGGAACTTCCCAAGGGGTAGGGAAAGGGAGATGTCACATGAACATATAGAGGTGGGAGCTGAAGGGAAGACAGGAGTGAATGTAGACGAAGAGAAAAGGGATGAAGTAAGCAGGGCGACGAACAAATAAAGAGCGCCTACTAACATCTGTAACAATCCTATACATGGAAGGATTGCGAGGTCATGAGAGCGAACAAAATAGCGAATGCAATGTGCATCACACGATGGGGACAAGGAGGGGATTTTTCCCCTTTAAAAGAGGCCTCAACCGGGAAGAAACGAAAGCACCAAGGAAAGCCAATCCCTGGTGATGGATGGGATTAAGGCTGGAAAGAGGGCGGGGAGAGGTCCAATATATCTGGTCACCATAATCGAGTTTCTAGAAATTGGGGGCCGAATGTAGACGGGAGAGTTCTACGATCACCCCCCAAGGAAAGAGGGCGAGGGTTTTGGAGGTTCAGCCGGCTGGGACCAAGTCCCCTTTCAGGGGAGGTTGGTGAGGTTTCCAGGAAATCTGGGTAAAAAGAGGCCGAAAAACCCCCGGGACTGTATAAACGTCTGGGAACGTGGACCCCAAAAAGGCACAATGGATGATCAGAGACCACTGAAGCCTAGTGAAAGAAATTTTGAGATTTTTGCCACTGGGAAAATTTAAACCCGTGAGTGGTGGCCCAATCAAAAACCCCGGGGTTTGATGGCATGCGGGAGGGAAACTGCAATGAGGTGACAGTCAGAAACCTTTTGCTATAGCAAAGTCATCCACATAGAGCTAAACCAAATATTGAGGGGGACAACAGATCCCGATTATTTATAAGCAAGCAGAAAAAGTGTTGTGCTCAGAACACATCCCTGGGGACACCTTCAGTTTGGACAAAGCCCGGGGGAAAGCCCATTACTAACCTTGGACACGGAAATGTTTTTTCACCCAAGGGAAACCCTTTAAAGGAAAAAATGGTAGATTCCCTTTGGGGGCCCCAAGGAGGGCCTGGGTCAAGATATTATATTTAAGTTGTGCAAAAGTTCCCTTCTCAAGATCAAAAAGATGGCGTATAACCAGTGGTTATTGGAAAAAGGCATTCGAATATACGTACAAAGCGCAGAAAGGGGGTCAATGACAGAACGGCCCCAAAAAACCAATAAGGGACTGGGAGAGATATTGTGCATCTCTATATCCCAATAAAACGCCTATTAACTGATTAAATCCCCTTTGGGAAACGACTGGAAGAGTGGGGGAAGGAGTGAGAGGTATCACGTCCCGGGGTCCCCGGGTTTTTGAAAAGGAGAACAATAGAAAAAAGGGGAGAACAATAGCAGACTTCCACAGCTGGGGAATAACTCCCAGACCATAAAGTTTAAAGAGTCAAAGGGGAAGAAAGCAGACTGATGAAAAATGCTGAGCATAGGAATATGCGGGCCGGGGCCCAGTTGCCAAGACGGCAAGCGGAGAGTGTTGCCTCCATTTTTTGAAGGGAAAAAAGGCACATTATAAGATTCTTTTTTGAGAGAAAAAATCTAAGGGCTTTAACTCCAGCAGACTTAGAAGAAAGGAACCAGGGGATTGGGTGGAGCCCCCGAGAAAAGGGGGACCGATGATTACCAATTTCCCCGTGGCAAAGGCAAGGGGTGCCCCCTTTTAACGACACCGGAAACCTGGAAAAACAGGAGCCGGGTCGGGGGGAATTTACTACTAACTCCGCAAACCCAGAAAAGAAAAACCCCCCCAAGGGATTTAGCGCCACATCAGGCGAGGGAAATTTCCCCTTTTGCTTAAAATCAAGGAGTCTCTCTGGGCTTGTTACTGATAACCCCCATGAAAGGGGTTTCAAACGGGAAAAAAAATTAAGGATGTTTGGGGGGTAGAAAAAGTGAAGCCGCCGGAAGACGGAGGAGGAAAAAAGATGTAAAAACCCCATCAATAGAGGACGAGGAAGGAACCCCATGAAAGGCAGGGATGTGATAAAGGTCCCATTTCCGCCCGGTCAAATTGTTTGCATGGGCTACGAGGGGGTGGAGAATACAAAGGGGCCGGGATGATTGGGAAAAAGATTTAAAATCCGAGGACAGACCCAGGGGGTCAAGTACAGTTGGGTGGAGCAGATGGGAAAAATCGATGCAGGAGAAAGAATGAGTTTTGGGGGTCAAAAAGGGGAGGAGTACCCGATTTAAAAAAATGGAGGGGGAAAAGAAGCAAGAAATGCCTCCAACTGAACGCCACGGGAGTCACAGTGAGACCCTCCCCAAAGAAAATGGTGTACGAAAATCGCCCGGAATAGAAGGGTGGGCAAGGAAGAAACCAGAAAATCAACATCTGGGATTTGACAAGTCCAAAGGGGGGAGAAAAAGAAAGGGGTGGGATATCACTTATTCAAGTGGATAAGGGCCCTGTTAAAAGTAGAAAGAATGAACAGGGGCTGATGGAAAAGGGAAAACCAGTGGGATAAGAAGAGCACTTTCATAAAAATTTTTCCCTCGGAAAAGGGTCCCCTGAATACAAAAAAATCATAGCCTGAGAAGGGGATAACAGAGGAGGAAAATTTTGGGGTTTTTTGCAAAAGACACCAACAGGGGGAAAAATGGGGGAGGAAACCTGAAGTCACCCCCGGGTTTTGGAGGAATTTCCACGAAACATGGGCTGTTGTGTTAATACTTTGCTTTTTTGATGAATCCAAGATGTTGCAGCCAAACCCCAACACCCCGAAAAGAGGATACATCCATCCTCATTCCCCCCCAGGGCTGTAAGGAAAAAAAAAGTGGATATAAAATATTGCCCCCCAAAAGGGGCGTTGTCATATCGTCAGTCATTAACCTAGACTGATTTAACATCGTTTTTGGACCCCTTTAAAAACCATGCATAACCGCCTCAAAAGGTTAAAATGATCTTTACATAAAGGAAAACCGGCGTCCCTGCCTTTACAAGAACCCCAAAAACCCTACCCTTTCTCATGTAACGTGAGCGATGGTGTTTGGGTCCACCAAAACAGCGGAAATGCTGTCTTTATTGGGAGAATGCCCGATGAGTCACCCTTTTTCCATGGGGAAATTTACTTGCGATTGTCTCTACGTTTGTCTTTTTAGGAAATAAAAAGGGGCACACTTTTGAAAAACCCCCAAAGTTATTCACTTAAAACCCCTGGAACAGAGTTCTTATCTTATTTCCTGACGAGTGGGGATTAAATTAGAATGGATGCATTTTCCAATGTCTTTGTTTGGGGTTAAAAACCCTTTGTCGCCTCATTTCCCAGGTTTTTTCACCCCAACCCCCGGGAGCCCCCGTGGGGGTTTTTACGCTGACATCAGAAAAGTTCAACAATTGCTACATGCTGCCCAAAAGGGGAATAAAATGCTTGTCTTTCTAAATACTTTTATCACTGGGAAAACATGATTGTATTGTTTAAGAGTAGAAACTAATACAGCAGTTTCCTGTAATTTTCCCTTTTCGGCAAAGAGTTACATTTATCTCAAAAGTCTATTAACTCACAAAACACTCGTTTTTTACTTTGACAACATTTACACACTGTGGTCAGTAAATTCCCGGTCCGGGGGGAAGTTTTTCACCCAGACACGCTTTTCGGGCTGGCCCCAAGGGGAGGAAAAGGGGGAGGGCCCTTAAAAACCGGGGAAAGGGTGCATACCCTCCTTTGGGGGAAAATTTTCCCACAGTTACCCATGAGGCCTCGGAAATTTCCCCTGCAAATAAGCCATGATTTATGGAGAGAAAGAAAGTCGGTTTGAGGATCTATGGACCAGGGTTAGAAAAATCCACTGTGGAGGAAGGGGAAAATCTGTAATCAAAAGAAGTGGGGCGCCGGGAAAGGGAAAGGGGGGGGTAGATGGAGAAGAGAGGAGGAGGAGGAACCGGGGGGTGGAGCGGTGTCCATCAACGCCCAGCCCCTAATATATTCTGCAATAGTTTTCCCAAGACAAAGATGGAATGGGACTACATTAAAAATAGAAGGAGGAGGGTGGAAACCAGGGGAAGACTAAGCTTACTAAAGTAGGGGCGGGGGAGATGGAAAGGAAACTGTAAAGGGGATTGGGGGGGGACGGAGGGAAGCATCCGGGGCGGGGGCAGTCAAAGGAATGGGAGGACGGGGGATGAAGACATTAAACGAGGAGGAGGATGAACCTCACACACACAGAACATTTGGGAGGTGAAGAACCGGCAATGGGGTTTTTGCCAGATTTTGAGAAGGGGGGTGCTAGGGTTGGGTGGTAAAGAGGGCATAAAACCTTGCGAGTAATAAGGGGGGGGGAAGAAGGATCGAGGGGGACCTCGGAGCCAAGAACAGAAAAAGGATTAGACGGGGGTGACTGGGATAGGGCGACCACAGAGGAAGCCGGAATTGGACCCCACAAGTGGGGGCGTTAGCAATGCAGAATGGGAAAATACGGGAAGTCTCCTTGAAGGTGTAGATGAGAGACGGCCACAGCATATGAGAAGCCTTCCGCCTCTTTGAGACAACGGATTTCCTCATTCAGGTAAACCTGACAACGCGAGAGTACGATGGATGCGCCCATGACAGTTAAGGAAAAGGGGGAATAGATTACAAGAAGGACTGGCATGGTCGTGGCACCACAGACTGGGCATTCGGCCATGGACCTGCAATATTTGCTGGATGACCAAAACACCAGCAGTTTCTACACTGTTGCGGTGTAGGGGTCACCTTTAAACTTGTAAACGTTGACCTGCAATGTAGACTGAAGGTGGAAGTTCACGGCAGTGAAATGTTAAACGAGCTATATTGAAGGATAAGCTTCGCTTATTGGCAGGAGGACAAAAATATCAACTTTAAGGATAGGGGGTTCTTGAGCCGTTCTCCAAATGTCATCACCATATGTCCGAAATCCTTGGACAATGGTGTGGGTAAAATGACAGTACCACTACAAGAATTGAGAGAATGATGCTTGTCAATAGTGATAGGAATAGTATTTTATGGTCATAAGGAGGGGAAAAATTGTGAGTTTGGCCAGCATTCTGACCGTGATGATGGAGTGCCGCTCTTGGAGCATGAAAGAGATATCTTTACCCACATGGCATGGGGGGCTTTTTCCAATCTATGATGAAGATAGGATTAAGGGGGGTGGCTAGAGTAAAAAATTTTTCCCTTGATAGTTTAAAAAAAGTGTTTAAGGGGGGCGTGAGTGCTGGTCGTTTCTGAAATGAATGAGAAGGAAGGTGAACGTCTTTAAAGGGGCTTGGTCTTTGGGTGTGGGGCCAAGGTGGTCCGGCGGTGCGGGAGCAATCCAAAACCCCCCCATTGAGGGAAAAAGTCGGAATCAAGGCGGAAAGGAAAGGGCAGATGTCAAAAGGGCCGGTGGAACCCCCGGCCCGGCAGGTGCGAACCGGCACCACAAGACAGGGATTAGAGGTGTCCGAAAATGTCCAAACGAGGGAGGGGCAAACTGGTGCGGATCAAGAAGGGGCCCGGGGGTAGGTTCACGGGTTAGGGGATCCTGGTTAGGTTATTTTTTTTTTTTTTTAAAAAAAAAAAAAAATAAAAAAAAAAAAAAAAAAAAAAAGGGGGGGGGTGGAGGAATAGCTCCAGAGGTGAAAGGGGGAAATCCCCTCCGCCCAAAAGGACCTCAACCTGCAAGAGGGATGCTGCATGGAACCCTCCCTACCCCACCCCTTATGCCAGTAAACCCCAATCGGGGTAGCAACCTCACATCCAGAGCCACCTCAGCGGACAAAAAAAGGGGCGGGTCCCCCACAAACATACCCCCGGCCACCACCCCGAATCCGAAAGTGGCCCAGAGATACACCTGTCCCGAAAAATCCCAACCCCCCCGGAGACCGGGAGGGATCGGGCATCCCCAGGCGATAGATTCACCAAACTACACCACCGCCCAAAAACCTCAACGGAAGGGATGGACCCACCCTTCCCCCCCCTTTGGGAAATAGAATGCCGGGAAAGCTCCCCGGGAAAAAAGGAAGGGGAAAAAGGGAGGGATGAGGAGGAAAGGGGAAAAAAAGGGAGGGGGGATGGGAAAGGGAAGGGGGTTTGGGGGTAAAGGGCGGGGCTGGAGGAAGAAGACCAAGAGGTCCAACCTCAGACCGATAGGCTCTTTCCTCGACAGGAGCCCCTTAAAATAAATTATTTTTTTTTTTTTTTTTTTAGATATATTCAACATGAAAGGAGTTTTGACAGTTCACAATATAAGCCTCATCGCAGTCTTGACTCCAAAAGGTTCTTAATATTAGTGAAAGTTCTTGTGAGGGTACACATCCTTAATGCATATAAATAATAAATGCCAAATGTATCTGGAAGTCATAAACTTTTTTTTACAAAACTTTAAAACACTGCATCGTTATATGCCTAATCTCATATTATTACTGCATGTCCTCCTCACCCCCTTCATGCTGAGCATAAACTAAGGTCGTGCACACAAGGTAGTTCATAGCAATGCCAGCAGATTTTTCACAATAAATAAATGTGTAATTCAGGCCAAATGCTAAAAAAAAAACTATTTACATTCACTTTTGCACAATTTGTAAACAAGATAAACAAATCTGCTATTTTACATCCACCACGTCAACAAAATCACCAAAATACACCTAAGTTACCTTTAAAACCACTCTATACAGTTTTAAGCAACATATACTTTAAAAAAATAATATTTTTCCTCAATGTTAATATGACTAACACTCTCAAGAGCCTTAAAAGTTACAATAGCTGTTGTACCAGCCTCTTTTAAATACATACACTACTATATGTCATTCATTTTCTCCTAATGATGTATACAAAAAGAATATTTACTTCATAATATCATAAAGTACTTAAGTACTAGTCAATTTTTTTTATAAAATTACCATTATCACATACGTACATTTAAAAAATGTAACAGATAAAAAGGCTAACCTTGATGCAATACATGCATGGGT
>WNWK01012069.1:0-61418 GCA_009830355.1 Cherax destructor
GAAGGTAACAGTAGTGTCCTCACCCTCGTAGGGAAGGTAACAGTACTGTCCTCACCCCCGTAGGGAAGGTAACAGTACTGTTCTCACCCTCGTAGGGAAGGTAGCAGTAGTGTCCTCACCCTCGTAAGGAAGGTAACAGTACTGTCCTCACCCTCGTAGGGAAGGTAACAGTAGTGTCCTCACCCTCGTAGGGAAGGTAACAGTACTGTCCTCACCCCCGTAGGGAAGGTAGCAGTACTGTCCTCACCCTCGTAGGGAAGGTAACAGTAGTGTCCTCACCCTCGTAGGGAAGGTAACAGTACTGTCCTCACCCCCGTAGGGAAGGTAGCAGTACTGTCCTCACCCCCGTAGGGAAGGTAGCAGTACTGTTCTCACCCTCGTAGGGAAGGTAGCAGTAGTGTCCTCACCCCCGTAAGGAAGGTAACAGTACTGTTCTCACCCTCGTATGGAAGGTAGCAGTACTGTTCTCACCCTCGTAGGGAAGGTAGCAGTAGTGTTCTTACGGAACGGAGAATTAAAACTCACTTCCCATGGGTTCAACCCCCCCTATTACGTTCCGTGGCTAAAGACACATCTTTGTGCACGTTCCGTGGTTTAAGACACAGCTTGGTGCACGTTCCGTGGTTTAAGACACAGCTTGGTGCACGTAACGTGGTTTAAGACACAGCTTGGTGCACGTGACGTTGTTTAAGACACAGCTTGGTGCACGTAACGTGGTTTAAGACACAGCTTGGAGCACGTAACGTGGTTTAAGACACAGCTTGGTGCACGTGACGTGGTTTAAGAGACAGCTTGGAGCACGTAACGTGGTTTAAAAGACAGCTTGGTGCACGTGACGTGGTTTAAGACACAGCTTGGAGCACGTAACGTGGTTTAAGACACAGCTTGGAGCACGTAACGTGGTTTAAGACACAGCTTGGTGCACGTGACGTGGTTTAAGACACAGCTTGGTGCACGTAACGTGGTTTAGGACACAGCTTGGAGCACGTAACGTGGTTTAAGACACAGCTTGGAGCACGTAACGTGGTTTAAGACACAGCTTGGTGCACGTAACGTGGTTTAAGACACAGCTTGGAGCACGTAACGTGGTTTAAGACACAGCTTGGAGCACGTAACGTGGTTTAAGACACAGCTTGGTGCACGTGACGTGGGTTTGATATAAGCATGAAATTTTGAAATGGCACTACATGCCCTTAGAAAATTATTTTGGTACTGGGTCATTACAGATTTCTCTCATGGCACCGATAGTGACCAGTCTCCAAAATGGCTGCTTTATATTGTTGGAAGATCTACTGTTTGACAAACCTTTTTGTGTTAATGAATTGACTTTAGTCTAACATTTCCTCATAAAATTTCAAAGAATAAAAGGCAACAGATATTTTCGTCTCAAAAACAGTATTTTTAAGTGCAATTGTTTACGTAGCTTTGACACTTCTTCACTGCCATCAACGTTTTTATATAGTTAATCTCGGTAGACCTGAGTTGCTTCTGAGTTGTCCACTGAGTTTCGAGCAACCAGGGGGATGGAAATTGAGAATTGCGACCTTCACCTGGATCAGTGGTGCCTGAGTCGGTGGACATTCTATCAACAGTAATACATTTAAGGTGAACACCAGTTTATAGGTCAGGTTGACGAACTTTTGGTTACTCGTATAGTTGTTCAACAATGCAATGAGTTTTTCTAAAGTCTCCTGCCTGGCTAAGGCACATCACACCTTTGTTGCATCATTCGTGCAGTCTTCTAGCCTCTGCCTCCTCAAGATAACATGGTATCGTTCCATCATTCGTGCAGTCTTCTAGCCTCTGCCTCCTCAAGATAACATGGTATCGTTCCATCATTCGTGCAGTCTTCTAGCCTCTGCCTCCTCAAGATAACATGGTATCGTTCCATCATTCGTGCAGTCTTCTAGCCTCTGCCTCCTCAAGATAACATGGTATCGCATCCAGTTTAAACATAGGTATGGCCAGGATTCAAATAAACCCCAGTACCTTTGCCATATCAGGAGTTGAATAATAATGAAAGTTCTTTCGACAGCAAATGTAATTCGTAATAAACGAATAATAATAATAACTCTAAAAAGTACGTTATATAATTGATTTAGGATTAGTTTTTCTTTATGCAGAACATTTCAGGCTGCCTTAAAAATTAACTTACAGCTAACGACGATTATTTAATATAGTTGGTTTACATGAATGCTAAAGATTGCAATATTTGACATTAACTCTGACAATCTGGGTAATAATTATGATTTTTTTAATCTGTTTATGACTGTTATAAATCTTGAGGTGGTTATTATATGTGTTGAAATAAATTGGTTATAGTGAGAACAATATGAATGCTAATGTGATATGGATAAAGAGGGATGATGTTGATGGACTCTGATTTAACATAATTAGTCTCTGGAGAATTTAGGTCAGATGAAATAGGTGCTTATTAACTATTTTTTTCTTAGTGATGGGAGATACGGAACTTTTTGTGCCTTCTGAATAAGGGAGTTGCAAATTTTCGGGTGGATTCGCCAAAAAATTCACACTTAGGATAGGAAGCTTATGACGGTTTCTGCTACTAATTCTACTACCTCCTCATTACTACGATTTCACTATGTTGCCCAGTCGTTCTAATACCATAGAGGTGGCAGCAGTAGTCTCTCTTTAAACCATTAGAGACAAGCTTTCTCTATAATAATGGACGCTCAGTAGAGTTACTTTGTTTCTTCTATTTTACTTTATTTCTGTTCTTTATTTTCTTCCCCTTCTTATACTTATGTTAATTTGATATTTAGTATATGTTCGGAACTGATTCTTATAGTTGATTTTTTTTTATTTTATAGTGCCTAAGGATGGAGTGAGTTAACTAAAAAACTATTGAATATTTGATGTTTTAAGCGACAACAGAACTGACTTCCAGCTTGCACAGTGATCTCAGTATCTGGTGCCATGATGATGGCACTCTGGCAGGTACGGAAGAGGCCCTGCTAGAGGACCTACAATTTGTGAAGTCACAGGAAGAAGCTTTAGGATTCATTCTCAATCCCTCCAGGTGCGAAATCATCTCAAAGAACCAGGAAATAATTGCAGCTGTGCGAGAATTCTTCCTGAAGCCTCAACTACAACTCCGTCGGTCTATCGGGTATCAGGTCATCGACACAGCCCTCAAGGGCAAACGGATGACATAAAGAGGATGGAGGAGAGAATAAGTGATAAGCAATTGAAGTAGCATTACCTGAAGCTCTGCCCTCGTGTATGGTTTCCAGTGAACTAGTTAAGGAGATTGTCCACGAACGCTTAAGAGGACCTGTAGGAGCTAACGACCCAAAGTTCATTAAAGCAGTCACGCAGTGGGACAGACTTGCAAACTCTTCAAGCAGACCAGCTCCTCTCAAAGAGCATAAACAGTCCCACTTGGACAACCGATCGTGGAAAACAATCACCAACACACTGCTTAATATTGCCTCAGGAAAGGACAAAGCTCGACTCCTAGAGGTGAGGGCACCACATTCAGATTTCATTTTAGCTATCCTAATTCCTCCCTGGGCACTCGGCTCGACCTGCAGTATCTCTTCGCCTAGCTGCCCCTATACTCACCGAACATAGGTACATTTTCGGCTAGGCATCAGCTGATCAATTAGCACTACACAGTCTTAGACCATGGAGAGCATTGAAAAAATACAAATTTTAGAGATGTAAGCTGTACTTTTAAGGCACTATTTGTATGGTCACAACAAACTTCTGTCCAAAACTTTAGACCATTTCATGCCCATTTACCCTGCAGAATCACGATCGACCTTTCGTCAAATTATACACCATTGAAAACAATAAGTTATAATTTATTGGTTGTCGGGATAATAATCAAGTGTACATTGTTGATATCATTTTTGGTAGTGAAGATTGTATAATCAAATGTACATGGCTTATATCAATCATCAACTATTTATTTTTAAACTATTACAAGTTATAAGTGAAGTGTTTCTTGGTGTGGAACTTGGACATCACTTTCCTGAAAAATATTCTTTGCCTGATATATCCATCTCTTGCCTTCTGTCCAGTCACTTCAGTGCAGCTTCAGTCATCAATGTTATCCCTCTCTCAACAGCTTGAGTGTTGTTTGGCCACTTGGGAACCTCCAGTGGCGTCTCAATAATTTTCAGAACCTGTTGATCTGATAGAGAAGAAATGAAAGGAGGCTCAGTTTTGAGTTCAGTCTTCCAGTCAATCATGGTGTAAATCATCAGTGTAAATTAACAAGTCCTCGTCAAAAGAATCAGTACTTTCTTCTGTCTGCTGATTCTCTTCTCTAATTTTTCTTATTGAGTCAGCTTTGTCTCTCACAGTCATGTCTTCATCAGCGCACATATCAAGAAGCAGCTGATCTGTGTCAGCAAAGTAGAAATTTCTTTGGACAGTCTTCTTTACTATCTTCTTTTCTTCACTGGTCAGATGTCTCATAAACTGCAGTGACTGGAAGATGTTCTTTGGACCGTGTCTGACATAAGGTGCAGCTTGATGTGGAACCACATTGGAGCACTGAACTTTAAAATCATAATGACAACTCTTTTCAGCACCTGACTGGGTCTTGATGTTGACACATACAGCCTAAGGATCCTCCATAAAGTATTCCCCCTTGACACACACGGTGGACCTGGTTCAAGAGCAGCCAATTCATCAACCACACCTGTGATCACTCCTTTGCAAATCCTATACAAGTATTTCTGGTCCCAGGACAGATCCTCTGCCACCTTATCATTCAGAGCAGAGAAATCAGTGAAATTGACTGGCTGGAAAGCAACAACTGGCAGCTCAGACAGAGGATCCTTGATTTACTTGCCAATGGGACCTCTTCAATGCTCAGGACCATTTGGCTTACCGTCATAGTAGTAGAAAACAGCCCGGAATGGCAGCTCATTTCCATGAAGCTGACAGATGAAATAATGGACTGGATGGCCAAGCAACATTTCAAGATGATGAATGGCTTCATTGTCAGCTCTGACATTTACGTTGGTTCCGTCACTACCAATACATACAACAGCTGCCCAGTCAGTTTCTGTTCCACCAGAAATGTATAGATAGTCTTGGCAATCTCCTTTCCATGGCCTGACTTTTGAGTCACATGAGTGAGATATTCAGTGCCGGGCTCCACCATGATGTCATAATGATCTTTCACCACTATCTTTGGACTCCATTTCTTGGTCTTTTCATTCTTTGTCATTACACGAGTGGAGGTCTTCTTACTATCAAAATACAGTGATGTGATATTTTCTTGCCTCTCCATTCGGTATTTGTGTCTGGCATCTCGTAACTTCTGTGGTACAATACCTTGACTTCTGTCGTCCTTGGTGATAATGCTATAGTCCATTAAGGTGGAGGTAGCAATGGCAGCTCCAGCATAATCACTGAGGAAGTTAGTTATGGTTTATAAATACTGCAGAGTACATAGATACAGTACATAAAACACTGTGCTACGCTACTCAGTAATATAGACATATTAAAAAATTCCAATCGCAAATGCTGTAGGCTAAACCTCAACCAATCAACTTCATATTTGGCACTGAATCTAAGATGCACATAAGGAACAATGTCTGAAGATTGCAGCTTTGACAAAAAATTCAATGCTCCCTAAATTTGTCTAACCGACTTACATCAGATGGAAAGTATTCCAGACATGAGGAGGTCAATGATATCATCAGGCGAAGTCTCGCCACAGCCCGTTGCCAAGCAGAACGGGAACCTCAGGTACTGAGGTCTAACAGAAGCCACTATGTTACCCTGGAAGGATGGTAAGCAGACAGCATGGGACTACATCTTTGCCTCTACGTTGGCTGACACCTGCTTACCATATACATATATATATATATATATATATATATATATATATATATATATATATATATATATATATATATATATATATATATATATATATATATATATATATATATATGCTTAAAACTCGTTAGTCACAGCGATGTAAAGAAGCTGAGGTATGTATTTTTATTTTTGTATACCCTTGACTTTACAGGCTAATAATTGCTGTCGTTTGATCTCGGCTCACTTTAAAGCATAAGTTTTTCTAAGGCATATGCCAAAAAAATCGTCTAACACCGTGGTACATATTTCCTGCTAGGTGAACACGGCTAATATTTTATGTTTAAAATTTGCTCATAGGTGTCGACTTGCAAAGTTGTCCAACACAAAACAATTTAACACTGCACAATATATTGAATGCAACACAGTGCAACTACCAATCAACAGTGCTGACGTAGGTATTCAAAGTAATATAAATTCGCTGGAAAAAAAAACACGCAGGGTACCTAAGTTAGTGTTTATATAAGAACATAAGAACATAAGAAAGGAGGAACACTGCAGCAGGCCTGTTGGCCCATACTAGGCAGGTCCTTCACAATCCGTCCCACTAACAGAATATTTGCTCAACCCAATTTTCAATGCTACCCAAGAAATAAGCTTTGACAATTCTACCCACTCATGCGCGAGTCCCACTCAAATCCAACCCCTCTCACTCATGAATTTATCCAACCTAAATTTGAAACTACCCAAGGTCCTAGCTTCAATAACCCTACTAGGCAGACTGTTCCACTCATCAACTACCCTATTTCCAAACCAATACTTTCCTATATCCTTTCTAAATCTAAACTTATCTAACTTGAATCCATTATTGCGGGTTCTCTCTTGGAGAGATATCCTCAAGACCTTATTTATATCCCCTTTGTTAATACCCATTTTCCACTTGTATACCTCGATCATGTCTCCCTCATTCTACGTCTTACAAGTGAATGTAATTTTAGGGTCTTCAATCTTTCTTCGTAAGGAAGATTTCTAATGCTATGTATTAATTTAGTCATTCTACGCTGAATGATTTCTAACGAATTTATGTCCATTCTGTAATATGGAGACCAGAACTGAGCTGCGTAATCTAGGTGAGGCCTTACTAATGATGTATAAAGCTGTAATATAACCTCTGGACTTCTGTTGCTAACACTTCTTGATATAAATCCCAGTAATCTATTTGCCTTATTACGTACACTTAGGCATTGCTGTCTTGGTTTAAGGTTGCTGCTTACCATCACCCCCAAGTCCTTCTCGCAATCTGTATGGCTAAGTTCTACGTTATTTAACTTATAAGTGCTTGGGTTATGGACACTCCCGAGCTTCAGAACCTTGCATTTATCTACATTGAACTGCATCTGCCACTTTTCTGACCACGAATTAAGTTTGTCTAAATCTTCCTGAAGTTCTATGACATCTATGTTTGAATCAATTATCCTACCTATCTTCGTGTCGTCGGCGAATTTGCTCATTTCACTAGTAATTCCCTCATCAAGGTCATTGATATATATTATAAATAACAATGGGCCTAAGACTGATCCCTGTGGAACACCACTTGTTACAAGTCCCCATTCGGATTTAACCCCATTTATGCACACTCTCTGCTTCCTATTGGTGAGCCATGACTCGATCCATGACAGCACTTTTCCCCAATGCCATGAGCTGCCACTTTCTTTAACAGTCTCTGGTGCGGTACTCTATCAAAAGCCTTACTAAAGTCTAAATAAACAATATCGAATTCTTTATCGTGATCAACAGCCTCAAAAGCTTTACTGAAGAAGGTTAATAAATTAGATAGGCAGGAACGGCCCCTCGTGAATCCATGCTGGGTATCATTAATCAAATTATGGTTATCTAGATAGCTTCTAATAATATCAGCTATAATTGACTCTAGTAATTTGCCTACAATTGAGGTCAGGCTTATTGGGCGGTAGTTTGACGGTAGTGACTTGTCCCCTGCTTTAAAATAGGAATTACATTAGCCATCTTCCACATATCAGACACTACACCTGTTTGAAGAGATAAATTAAAAATGTTAGATATTGGTTCACAGAGTTCCATTTGCATTCCTTAAGAACCCTTGCAAAAAGCTCATCAGGACCCGGCGATTTATTTTGTTTCAGTCGGTCCAGCTGTTTCATAATCATTTCGCTAGTGACTGTGATATTACATAATTTATCTTCTTCTGGGCCTCTGTAAAAATTAATTACTGGGATATTATTAGTGTCTTCCTGTGTGAAAACCGAGAGAAAATAATTATTAAAAATAGAGCACATATCATTCTCCTTGTCAGTAAGATGCCCAAAGTTATTTTTAAGGGGGCCTATCTTATCCCTAACTTTTGTTCTATAAACCTGTAAAAAACTTTTGGGTTAGTTTTGAATCCTAGCAACTTTAATTTCATAGTCCCGTTTAGCTTTTCTTATTCCCTTTTAACGTCCCTCTTAATGTCAGTATACTGATTTATAAGATGACCCTCACCTCTTTTATGCGCCTATAAATTCCTTTCTTCTGCCCTAAAAGATATTTGAGCCTATTATTCATCCATTTTGGGTCATTTCGACTTGATCTAATTTCTTTATACGGGATAAATGTTCTTTGGGCAGCCTGTATAGTGTTAAGAAAACTGTCATATTGATACCTCTCTTCTTCACCCCAGTCCACAGTTGATAAGTGTTCTCTAAGTCCATTATAATCTGCTAAGCGAAAATCTGGGACCATTACTGAATTATCCTACTATCATACATCCATTCAATGCTAAAGGTAATTGACTTGTGGTCGCTTGAGCCGAGTTCCTCTGTAATTTCTAAATTATTAACAAGGGTTTCCTTGCTTGCCAGAACCAAGTCAAGTAGGTTATTTCCCTTGTAGGTTCTGTTACAAACTGCTTCAAAAGCAATCCTGAACTACTTCTAAAAGTCGTTAGATTCTAAATTCCCTGTCATGAAATTCCAATCAATCTGACTAAAGTTAAAGTCCCTAGAATTACTACGTTATCGTGTCTTGTGGCCTTAACAATTTCCTCCCAAAGTAGTCTCCCTTGTTCCCTATCTAAGTTTGGAGGACGGTAAATCACGCCTAAAATCAATTTTTCACACCCCTCTGAAAATTCTATCCAGACAGACTCTGTATGTGTTAATTCAGACTTTATACCCGTTTTTATGCAACAATTTAAAGGATCACGGACATAGAGTGCCACCCCACCCCCTTTCCCGATACTTCTGTCTACTTGGAACAATTTAAAACCCTGAATGTGACATTCGGCAGGCAAGTCCCGATTTTTCATATTAAACCATGTCTCAGTTATTGCAAAAACATCAATATTACCCGTACTTGCAACTAATCTCAACTCGTCCATCTTATTCCCAGCACTACGACTATTGGTGTAATATATATTTAGAGACCCTCCTTTCTCTTTACCCTTCCTACTCATCTCTGTTTTTCCACTATACCTAATACTGTCCTTGTCATCTAGTGTCACTAGCTTTCCACTATCCACCTTATTCTGCCTATTACTAGTTCTCCTACAACTTATAATATTACTACACTGGGACTTCATTCACAGTCAACAAGTACCCATCAACATATACACTCACAGTGAACAAGTACCCATCAACATATACACTCACAGTGAACAAATACCCACCAAAATATACACTCACAGTGAACAAGTACCCACTAACATATACACTCAATGAACAGGTAACAACCAACATATATATATTTTCACAGCGAGCTGGGTAAGCCCCAACATATACGAAATTGCTAGTAGGAAACTGTTTTTCTTAAGGTTTACCTTCACCCGATTCTGTGTTGTCGCTGGAGGCGGCGTAATTTCTCGTTACCGAGAGGGAAATTACCTACTGGGCTGCTGACGGGGATGGCGACTACGGCAAGGTGTGTCAGGATGTGCCAGTTATGGCCTGAGTGCAAGATGTTCTCTCAAGTGATGCTTATACTAGTCCTGACCTGAATGCAAGATGTTGTCTCAAAAGAAAATACAATAATAATATAATAATATCTTTATTTACTACAAGTACATGTACAAGGTATACAGGCCATAGCTGACATCAATGACATACTACTATATAGAAAGCCCCTTGTTATGCTGAGCATTTCAGGCAAATTAGGTCAGTGTCCCAAGATGCGACCCACACCAATCGACTAACACCCAGGTACCCATTTTACTGATGGGTGAACATAGACAACCCGCTGGGAATCGAACACAGACCCTCGCCGTGTAAAGCGAGAGCTTTAGCGACCAGGCCACGGGGCACCAACACCAGTCCTGACTTGAGTTTAAGATGTTCTCTCAAGTGATGCTGTCACCGGTCACAGCCTAATAAACGAGAGTAAATAAATAAACAGAAAGATGGTCGAAAAGCTTGAACTATGGTCCTGGATTGACAGGTACAATGCTTTACCGCCTAGCCCAGGAGCTTCTAATAGGAAAGATTCAGAAGCAGTACTTCAGTACCTGTTATCCCTCAGCGTCACTGTAACCCTACTGACTCCTCCAAACAGCCCAAGAGCTTTATCAGTAAATCTATCTTTTCCTTCCTCAAAGCCATATAGTCTACGACTGTAAATGAGTAAATTGAAAGATGGACGGGGGTTTTGAACCGTGGTCCTGGGGTTGGCAGCTCCAACGTTTAACGCTGACCTACTCAGCTTCTAACAGGAAAATTTACCTTAACCCAATAAGCCGAATAAGCGGGATAAAAATTTGATTTTGTAATAAATCTGCGAAATTCATTCTAACCATAACGAAAAAGATATATATATCATTTAAACATACCAGTGATATATAGCGGGATTTAGCTCAAAAAAATACGTTAAGTTAGGTTAGGTGAAGTTTCTATCGTAGGGTTGGTCCAAAAATCTTTTTTTTTATATTCTCAATGAAAACAATTTTCTTCCAATCTTTAAAAACATTTTTCGGAAAAAATCAATTATTCAAGGAGTTTGGCCTATTCGGCAAGTTCGGATTATTGATTAAGCACGACATATATATTTCTGTGTAATAAATCGCTGACGTCAACAAAATATGAAAAACATTCAACTCCCCCTGTGATTATTTTACATATAATTTTCTGTTTGTCTGACTCTTTTCTATCAGATATTAAGAATTTTTCTCTCCTCTGATGACCGTTCATTTGCTGCTAATGTTTTATTCATATGTTGAATTTGCTTGCAAATATGTTGCTGCAAGGTCAACCAGTAATTAATTCTAGATGTTATATTGTTTAATGATGTTGTCTGTTGATGTTGCCAGTGTTGATGTTGCTGATGTTTTTAACGTTTATGTTCCCAACACTAATGCTGTTACCGTTGATTCCATCGTTTTTACGAATAGTTCTTAAGTTGCTACTGTTCCTGGTATTGATGTTGGTGTTCCCAGATGTGTTTCTGGTTCCTTTGAGGTTTCTGTAATTATTGATGCTTTTGCTACTATTAGTGTTGCTATTCCTGTTGGTGTTGCTGTTTTTGTATGTGTTATGAAGGTTTGTGTTCCCAAATGTGTTTCTTTTTCCATTGGAGTTACTGTTATTGTTTATGTTGCTGCTACTGTTAGCGTTGATGTTACTGTTGCTGCTTCTGTTGTGATTTGAGTAGCTGATATTGTTATTGATAATAGTACATTGCTGTTACCGTTGGTGTTACTGTTGCTCCTGCTACTGTTATCAGTTGACGGTAATGGTGATGCTGCTGCTGCTGCTGTTGTTATTGTTGTATCTACCGTTTGTTGTTGATGCTACTGTTTGTTCAGGCTACTGTTTTTGTTCATGCTACTGTTTATACTGTTGAAAATGGGTTGGTATTGCTGTTATTGTTGTTGTTGCCTTTTTTGTTGCTGTTGACATTTGTGTTGCTGTTTCTGTGATTGTTGTTTTTACTGTTACTGTTACTGCTACTTTCGGTGTTGTTTTTTTCTGTTGGTGTTGGTGCTATTGTTATCGTCGCTACTTCTTTTCGTGACATTCCTACCGTTTTTGCTGCTGTTACCGTTGGTGCTGCTATTGGCGTTGCTGCTACTGCTAGCGTCAGCTACTTTTGTTGTTGCTGCTACTGTTAGCGTCAGCTACTTTTGCTGTTGCTCTTACTGTTGGTGTGGATTTGACTGTTTATATTACTTTTCTTCTGACTGATTTTGGTCTTGGTATTGTTGAATTTGCTTTTGCTACTGTTGAATTTGCTTTTGCTACTGTTGAATTTGCTTTTGCTACTGTTGAATTTGCTTTTGCTACTGTTGAATTTGCTTTTGCTACTGTTGAATTTGCTTTTGCTACTGTTGAATTTGCTTTTGCTACTGTTTGAATTTGCTTTTGCTACTGTTGAATTTGCTTTTGCTACTGTTGAATTTCTTTTGCTACTGTTAAATTTGTGTTTGCTACTGTTGAATTTTCTTTTGCTACTGTTGAATTTACTTTTGTACCACTGTTGAATTTGCTTTTGCTACTGTTGAATTTGCTTTTGCTACTGTTGAATTTGCTTTTGTCACTGTTGAATTTGCTTTTGTTACTGTTAAATTTTCTTTTGCTATTGTTGAATTTGTTTTTGTTACTGCTAAATTTTCTTTTGCTACTGTTGAATTTGTTTTTGTTACTGCTAAATTTTCTTTTGCTACTGTTGAATTTGCTTTTTCTGCTTGTATTGCTGTTCTTTCTGCTGGTATTATTACCGTTGCTAGTTCCTTGACATTGCTCCTTTGTTTTTTATTATTGTTGGTGATGCTTCTGTTGTTGCTGCTGTTGTTGTCTAGCTGTCGTTGCTTCTGTTGTTAGTGGGTTTTCTCCCGTTGTAAATTCCTATATTTATGTTGCAAAAATTACAGGAGATGGTGTTGCTATTGGTGTTACTACTGTTAGTAGTTGAAGCTAATGTTGGTGCTGCTGCCGTTGCTAGTGTTGCATCTACTGTTATTTGTTGATGCTACTGTTTTTTTTCATGCTACATCCCACCACTGAAAGGATGACTTTGTTAACGGTGGTTTTGGTGGAGTTGTGGGTAGTAACTGTGGCAGGAGTAATGGGGTTTTAGTTGGGTTAATGACAAGAACATAAGAAAGGAGGAAGACTGCAGCAGGCCTACTGGCCCATACTTTGCAGGTCCTTCTCAAACCCAACCCCACTAACAAGAATATTTGCCTAACCCATTTTCAATGCTACCCGAGGAATATGCTTTGATACCCCAACTAACTCAAGTGCAAGTCTATCAGAAATAATTTAATGAGATTAAATTTTTTCACATAACTCCTGAAGTGGCGTAAAAATACTTATTAAAAGAGTTTCCCCTCTGTTTTAATGCAGCAACTCCCCATTTATCACCCCAACCCTCCAACACCTCCTGCTGAGTGAGGCGAAAGTTTTTAAGAACATAAGAATGGAGGAACACTGCAGAAGGCCTACTGGCCTTAATTAGAAAACGGAGCTGCTGACGATAAAAGTTTATACTGTAACGAAAATAGAAAAATAAATTCTGAATAAAGCTGCCTTTTTGCATATTGCGGAATGTGCTATAGTTTTTTCGTAAGCCAGACCGGATGTGGAGGGAAAGTTTGATCATAGAGATTTTTGCTACTCGCGCTCAGTTTTTTAGTTATTCTCTCACAAACTCAAGATTTTTAGTAAAAATGCATAGAGATGCAGTTGTATACCGATAAATTGTCTATAGCAGGATTTTTATTTTGAAGATTAACTAATTTTTTTAATCAAACAAGCATAAATTGACTCATTTTCCACACCACTCATAAGGTAGAGTCATTAGAGCATTTTTTCTGAATTAGTTTCCCCAGTTCATGGTTGCGCCCTCAGAAAAAGGCGTAATAATTATTATGAATACATTGTTTTTTTAGTATAATTTTATATTGCTGAATTTTTCGTTAATAGCTGAAGTGAAAATGTCATTCTTTATATTATTATTTGACTTATATTATTAGCTTATGTACGTAGTTAGGATGTAACAACTACACTTCTTATTGTGCTCAATGAAGGAGTTTTGATTGACTGTGTTGACGATGCAAACTATCTGCTCCCTTGTTTCATAGTTGGTGCCAGGCTTAAGCTGGTACGAGTCAGAGTCACCAGACATTGGATTTTCCGGCCCAGCTTCTCTCTCTCGTTGTTCCTGGTGATGGTAACACCTCCATCTCTGCTTTGTCTGGGAGAACGCTGTTCTCCTCAGCTAGTTATTTAGACTGTTTTCGGTAATGTCTCTGTTGGTGAACCGGGACATACTCCTCTTAATTCTGTTCAACTCTGTTCACAAAACATTATCTAAACTTAGTGATATTTGACGTTTTCGGAGGTTGTATCGAGAAGACCTTCTCTATATCTCTTGTCCAGAGTTCAACTCTCGACCTTCATTTTTTTTGCATCTACGCACTGTCATAGTCGGGAATTTGGAATTGCTTAACTTGTTTCAGTAATCAGAGAGTTTTATGCCTCTTGGAGGATCCGCTGAAGGTCTACATTTAGGGTCGTTTTTATCTCCTTGACTAACGCTGTGCTGTTCATTACTGCTTCGAGCATTATTGCTGTTTGACGAATGGGTCGTCATATTGTTCAACCAAGCTGTTTGATTAACTTGATGGTCCAGAAGTTAGCTTATTTAGAGACTTGTTGTTGTCAGTCACATTCGAAGTCGAGTCAGTCTGAGCAAAGACCAAGTACTCACAAGCACAAGCACATCTATATTACTCTTGTACTCAAGAGTCTACTTCATAGCAACGTACCAGATGGTATCTATTTCTAAGAGTACTATAGTGCACTGTGTATTATATGAAGTTCCCATAGCACACTATATATCTTAAGTACAGAATAATTATGATATATAAGTATTTGTGTAGGAGATTATCTCCTTAATTACTAAATTTACATTAACTGTAAATATTACCACCTAGACACCTTTGTTATTAAAGATCTCAACTTTTATCTGGTTTGTTTGTATTCATTCATTTGTAATCCAAAAGCGCTATTGAGAAACCACCTAATTTTACAGGATAATTGGACTAGAATATACTCTGACAAACTGTTTCTAGTATTCTCTAGAGTCAACATGACTCACGAAATCGAAATGACACGATTGCAAACAAACCATACCACGGGTGGGGTTAGAACCCGCGGTCAGAGTCTCAAAACTCCAGACCGTCGCGACGGTCTGGAGTTTTGAGACACTCTGACCGCGGGTTCTAACCCAACCCGTGGTATGGTTTGATTCTCTGAAGATATCTACATTTAAGAGATGTCTCATTTTGTAACATACAGCCTTGTTTAAGTGGCTGACTGATCCATTAATTGGCACAAATCAATAATGATTGAGATTTGTTACACTGTTTGATTTATATAGAGCGAGGATAAACCGCTCGCTATCTGCTGTTGAATATAAATAGAATCTCTTGCAAAAAATAAACCTTGTTGAGGAGATTGACGGTTTTCATTTTCACAATTATATGAAAAGAGGCTGTG
Organism: Cherax destructor; assembly: GCA_009830355.1. NCBI lineage: Eukaryota > Metazoa > Arthropoda > Malacostraca > Decapoda > Parastacidae > Cherax > Cherax destructor. The sequence goes on from WNWK01012069.1 coordinate 15,309, forward strand.
GCATCTCAGAGGCTGTGGCATCTCAGAGGCTGTGGCATCTCAGAGGCTGTGGCATCTCAGAGGCTGTGGCATCTCAGAGGCTGTGGCATCTCAGAGGCTGTGGCATCTCAGAGACTGTGGCATCTCAGAGGCTGTGGCATCTCAGAGGCTGTGGCATCTCAGAGGCTGTGGCATCTCAGAGGCTGTGGCATCTCAGAGGCTGTGGCATCTCAGAGACTGTGGCATCTCAGAGGCTGTGGCATCTCAGCCATTGAGTGCACAAGAAAACAATATTGACTCTTTGATGTTATTTGAAATTGAGAAATAATGTAGCGCTGTATGACCCTTGTCGGTTTAGCACTTTCTTTGATTATAATAATAATACTTGTGGAATACTGTAGGTTCCAAGAACTGCACACTTGTTCTTGAAGGCTTCCTTTTGCCTTCAACAGGCTTAGTAACATCTACATTCTATCCCTCTACGACAACTGAATCGTGTTCATTACATGTTCTGATTGCCCTCTGAACATTTAGTACATCATCCGTGGCAACCTGTGTCTCAGTACCTTCATCCTGATATTTTTTTTTTAAGTTGCATAAGTGGAGTAAGTGTTAGAGATGACAAGATGAAGGGAAGTGCTTTTGTTTAACCTAATAAAATTAGGTGGATCCACAGTTTGCTTCCATCAAGAGTATTATAGTTTTGCAATGAGAACAATAGTTACCTACGTGTTTATCTCGTATTTCAGCCTACAGGATGGGTTTCGTTAAACAGGTAGATAAATCTGTCAACCGGAACTTGGAGACTTCAGTAAGGAGATTAAGATAGCCGTCATGACTCATTGATACGATCGGGTTCTATTCCCGCCCATGGTATGGTTTGACAGCCGTTATGTATTCAACTTTAATAATAATAAAACTTTTTCAACGTAAGTAAATGCTGTACAGGCTTATTGCTACATAAAGACCATACTATACATTTAAATATCTCTTATACAAGCATTTCCGGGCATTAAAATTTGGTCTATTATAGTCCCAAAAGATTCACCAAGTCATAACATCCAGCTAACCATTTTTACTAGGGGAAAATGACAACGGTATAAAGTCAGCGACATCAATGTCTACCTACTAATCGAACAGCCACCGTGTATGCAGAGCTTTCAGCACTAGGTCACGGGAGCACCCTATGGCAATCGCTAAAGGCAGCTCCCATTGATTGTTACAACGGTGTAAGGTGTTTTCCTTCGAGAATTACAACCTCAGAATGTCTATCCTATAGACTTTAAACAGGGGCACCTATGAGGTTAAAAAGCTATCATGCATAGGAGCAACAAAATGAGTGCTGTTTTCGTAATTTTACCTTCAAACCAAAATTTAATATAACCTATGAGTGTAGATTCAATCATCATAGCCATGCAACAAACTGTCTTTTACCATCACGAAAGCAAAGACAAATCACTGACGCTCAGCAACAATAAATTTAGACTCACATCCCAAAATTTACACAAAATTTCATTTTTTAGCAAGGCCAGAGTAGGTCGCTATGCTAGTGTGCTTTGAACACTTTCATGCAACAGAGTAATTGTTGATGGAAATGCATTCAATAAATCAAAACACAGGAACAAATATTTTATATTTTTCAATTCAGCAAAAAAATTATGATTATCTTAACAGTGAGCAATATTTTCCGACATGACACGAACTTGGTAAGAGGATTAGAGTTTTAGCATTAGTATTATATACATGAGTTAGGTGATGCAATAGAGAGTTGGATGGCAAGAGACATGGCAATTTAACTTGTGTTTATAATGAAGATAACATACAATGGCAGTTGTTAAAACTTCATATGGGTTAAATAGTGTATGAATGACCTATAGAAGGTAAGATCCTAGGACCGATGCATACAAAAATGCTCACTTAACATGTAATTTTCAAAGAACACTTTGCATATAACTAAAATGTCATTATGCTTAAGTAAGTGTTTGCAAAGTTTGCCTGAACAATGAGGATATCCTCAAGCATCATAAAGCAGATGACAACTGGAAATTTGCGAACTTTGAAGGTCGTATTCCGGCTCTTTTTGGCAGTTTACATTAGAAATAATGATTAGGAGATTCACTTGTAATATTTGGTTTTATCTTCAACAGGTAACGATATCTTGATCCTTGTAATCACTTATAAGATAACCTGGTGCACGTTTCATGTTATCCATACACGTAGATTTTTATCTGGACACTTCATGATACTTGATGCTAAAGCTATCAGGGGTTTAGGTATGTGTGACTTCTCGTCTATCAGAGTTGATATCTTTCAGCAAAATGGTTTTAACAATGGGTATGAAAATGTTGTAACTCATCCTCCGACCTGACACATGCATATTTAGCCTCCTTTTCTGTACTATCATAATAGCTAGTTCCCATATGGAATATTATCCAAAGAAATTAAACACGATACCCTTTGTTCTGAGCAGCATTTAGGCATTTTTTAATAATTATTATTATAATCTTATTTTGTAGACATAAGTCTGAAGTCTTTGAGCGGTGGAGTCACAAAAATCATCCAATCACTGAGTGTTTTACATTTTTAAGTTTATTAGCTACCATCATTAGTGTTAAGTTGAATTCATTATTTAATTTGACGCAAATAATCTGCAGAGGTCCCAGTGACCCTCTGGTCTGAACCTTCAGTGTATGCATGATATTCATTGGGCAATAAATTATCTTCTTGAAAAACGTAATTGATTTTATTAGCAATGGATTCTCAGTTGTTATCTTAATAACGATTGTATATGTAATCAGTTCATTAGAATAGGGAGAGAGGATTTTGCTGATGTGCATATTGTTAATTTGCCTAATTAGCGAAGATGCAGTATTTGCCTTCAGTTAATTAATATATAAACTATGAGCTGGAGTTGCTGACGCTCTCTGCCATAAAGCAATGCATCACTTGTAGATAGTTAGGAATACGTAGTGCAAGGAAAATTAAGTGTTTACAGAACTTAGATAAATGAACAGATATTTGATAAATTTCATGTAGAATAGCCTTGCTTACTTAACCTTTCTATCAAAGTTTTTGATACGATTATTTTGCAGTGTAAGTTATGTTAAATATTACTATTTATTCTTACTCCCCGATGTTATATTAATTACAGCCATATATATTAGTGTAATTAATTTGAGAGGTGATAGACGTAGTGTTGACATTAATGGGAATGATCTAGTCCAGGGATTCTTAACCTTTTTACGATTACAGCCTCTCAATGGATTGCCCAATATGTCCCCATACCACCTTCACCATACTGTCGAAATCCACATTATCACCAGTCCTATTAGGTACCTATTAGGTACATATGGATAGCTAGGAATAGAACAGGTGATAGTTTACTCTAATCTAACAACAGCTGTTTTTAAATTGTGAGAGGTCTAGTCCCATTACCCTATTATTTGGTTCCCATAACCCCGGTTAAAACATCCCTGGTCTAGTATAAGAAAATGACGGACCTACATTCAATGATTCCGGCTGTACAAGTGTCGAGAAGAGCTTGTTGTTTTGAATGTTAGCAAAGGTGCAGATATTTGACGTCCTTGTTATCTTGTATTGCGACGGATACAAAACCGTACATCAATACATTGAAGAAAATGAGGGTAATACACAAATAACCAGCGCACAGGAGAATGAAACTTATGACGTCGTTTCGGTTATGCTCCACTGTGTGGGTTATCTGTGTATTGTTCTAGTGCCCTTTTATTCAGAGTGAGGCTAAGTTCACTTACCTGAAGTGTACCTAGTTCACAGGAGGTATTGGTGGTACTTTAGCCTTTCTTCTTAATAACAGTCAGCATTTTACACACACTAAGACTGTCAAATGGATGACTGTTCACGAGTCGTAAACAATAATTAAGTGACTGTTTGGACTAGTATACTCGATGGGTCCTCGTTTAGTATTAACACTTCGAAAACTAACATTTTAGACACCTTCATGTTTACATTTCATTTATATACATTGCCGGATATTAAAATCAGTTAATATCTATTAATAGACGACAATATAACCTTACTTAACTTAAACTAATTAATCCTAATCAAACTTAACCTAAATAAATAAATAAGTAAATAACGTAAACTTGTTGAAGAAGAAGATAAAGAGAAAATGTGACATTTTGATTGTTATAAACAGTCAGAATTACGACTATTTATCAAGATGATGGATTGACAGTACTGACACTGTTATGTTGCTCATGTATTCTTGGGTACAGGTTAGATGTCTTACTTTGACAGCGGTGATCAATTCTTCCGGAGAAACTTTTCTGACAGCTGTCAGAGGCAGCTCTCATGTCAATAAGGAAGGAGATGGAGAAGCAGAGACTGACAGAGGGAGGAAGCCAGAAAGGTAGGAAGGGCAGCAGAGGAGGAAAGGGGAGAGAGGAAGCATAAAGGAAAAGGAAGGAAATTAGGACAAACCACAGAGACAGGAAAGAAATAAAGTAGGAATGTGGAAGAGGTTTCTGGTTATTCTTGGTGAATAATTATTTCCGAAATATTCTGTTCTTTTCCCATTCCCAGCTTTATCTTCCTCAATCCCCCTGCTTTCCCTCAACCCATTCTACCTTTCCAAGAACAATACCATCAAATTATCAAAAACAGATGAACCCCTACTCTCACCAACTGAGAACATAAGAACATAAGAAAGGAGGAACACTGCAACAGGCCTACTGGCCCATACTTGGCAGGTCCATGTCAAAACCAACCCACCAACACCAACAGTATATGGGTAGACTTTCTGCAGTGTTCCATTCTTAAGTTCCATGTAAGACTTAATGCTTTCTTCTCCACCATAGGAAAGAATCTAGCGAGTAAAATCCCAAGCTCGAACACCCGTCCAACAGACTACCTCACCAACACCTACCCTAATACACTATTCCTAGCTCCTACCAACCCAATTGAAGTCTCGCTCATAATCAACACCCTTAAAAACAAGGCAGGAGACATTAACAGCTTACCACCTTTTATGTACAAAAAAGCTTCACAGGTACTGTCACCAATTATAGCAACACTATTCAACAAATCCATTGAAGCCTCTACCTTCCCATCAATCCTCAAAATAGCTAGGGTCACCCCGATCCACAAAGGAGGTGATCAAACAGACTTGAATAATTATAGACCAATTTCTAATTTACCACTGCTTTCGAAAATCTTCGAAAAATTAATTCATAGACAGATCTATTCCTACCTCGTCTCACACAATGTACTCAACCCCTGTCAATTTGGATTCAGGACCAACAAGAGCACAAACGATGCTATTATACACATGCTAGCTTTAATATACAACGCACTTGAGAAGAAAGAAGTCCCGCTGGGAATCTTCATTGATCTACGCAAAGCTTTTGATACAGTCGACCATGATTTACTGCTCACAAAATTAGCACACTATGGTATAAGGGGGCACTCACTCAACTACCTAAAGTCTTACCTTAGTATCAGAAGCCAATACGTGTACACAAATGGAGCGAACTCTTCCACACAACAAATTACAGTCGGAGTCCCCCAAGGAAGTGTCCTGGGGCCACTCCTATTCCTCATTTACATAAATGACCTACCTAATGCATCACAACTACTCAAACCCATATTATTTGCAGATGACACAACATATGTCTTCTCTCACCCAAATCCATCATACTGGCCAACACTGTTAATGCCGAATTACAGAAAATATCAACATGGATGACGACTAACAAGCTTACTCTCAATACTGACAAGACCTACTTCATACAGTTTGAAAGCAAAGCCACAAATGCTTCACTTAACATAACACTCAATGGTTCACCCATCACAAGACTCACAGAGGGAAAATTCCTAGGAATCCACCTCGACAGTAGCCTTAAATTCCAAACACACATACAACAAATTTCCAAGAAAATCTCAAAGACAGTAGGCATATTATCAAAGATACGCTATTATGTGCCTCAATCAGCTCTCCTTGCACTATATCATTCACATATCTACCCTTATCTCACCTATGGAATCTGTGCATGGGGATCAACAACATTATATCACTTCAGACCACTCATAACCCAGCAAAAGGCTGCAGTCAGAATGATAACAAATTCCCACTCTAGACAGCATACTCCACCAATATTCAAAAGCCTAAGACTACTCACCGTAAAGAACATCCACACCTATTCTTGTGCCTACTACATACATAAAACTCTACACTCTAATATAAACCCTCCACTCAAAATTCTCCTCACCAACTTTAATAGGACCCATGACCACAACACAAAACACAGGTCACTTTTTGATATACCCCGAGTCCATATCAACCTGTGTAAAAATTCTATGCACATAAAGGGCCTCAGAATCTGGAATTCAGTATCAGTAAATACTAAGCTAACCTTGTCTGAAAATCAATTTAAGACTCTTCTCAAAAACCACCTACTCACCCTAAACTAAATACTCATATTGTAAATTACTTTAAAAAATGCTCAATATTATTTTCCTATAAGATAATTTCAATTTTTGCTAATATGTTACAATTATGTTACCTCCTACCCACCCTAAACTAAATACTCATACTATTAATTACTTTAAAAAATGCTCAATGTTATTTTCCTTAAGATAATCTCAATTTTTACAATGTAATATCATCATATTGTACTTTAAACAAATATATAACTAGAATAAACTCAATCAATTTCTCTAATATTATGTTACATAGTCTATAAGTCATTAGATTAAGCTGCCCCTAATGCCATGGCATGTCAGTGGCTCTCCTTGCACTTCAGTTTATGATTGTAACTACAAATATCTATGTACAAATGCAATGAAATAAAATTTGTTTGTTTGTTTGTTTTGTTTATCTGCCACATCTCCCATTCCTCCCTTCCATCTTTACAGAGCGGGTCATGGAGTCAAAACACCTCAGGCATAAAAGACGGAGAATTGGTTGAGTAAATTGTGTTCAACACAATTGTCAATTGTATTGACAACGATCCCAGTGATGACTGTGTCACCACCTCCCCACCAGGAGCTGTTCTTTAAAACTGCTCCTACCCCAGCATCCGCACTCCTCTCCAGCACCAGCTCTCTTAAGCACCAGCACTCCTCTCCTACCCAAGCACTCCTCTCCTACCCCAGCACTCCTCTCCTACCTCAAAACTCCTCTTCTACCTCAACACTCCTCTCCTACCCCAGCACTCCTCTCCTACCACAGAACTCCTCTCCTACCTTAACACTCCTCAAATACCTCAACACTCCTCTCCTACCTCAACACTCCTCTCCTACCCCAGCACTCCTCTCCTACCAAAGCACTCCTCTCCAGCACCAGCTCTCTTATGCACCAGCACTCCTCTTCTACCACAGCACTCCTCTCCTACCCCAGCACTCCTCTCCTACCTCACTCCTTTCCTACCTCAGCACTTCTCTCCTACCCCAGCACTCTTCTCCTACCTCAGCAACAGCACTCTTCTCCTACCTCAGCAACAGCACTCCTCTCCTACCTCAGCACTCATCTCCTACCTCAGCACCCCTCTCCTACCCCAGCGCTCCTCTCCTACCTCAGCACTCCTCTCCTACCCCAAAACTCCTCTCCTACCGCAGCACTCTTCTCCTACGTCAACACTCCTCTCCTACCCCGGCATTCCTCTCCTACCTCAGCACTCTTCTCCTACGTCAACACTCCTCTCCTACCACGGCATTCCTCTCCTACCTCAGCACTTCTCTCCTACCCCAGCAATCCTCTCCTACCCCAGCACTCCTCTCCTACCCCAGCACTTTTCTCCTACCCCAGTACTTCTCTCCTACCTCAACACTCCTCTCCTACCCCAGCACTCCTCTCATACGTCAACACTCCTCTCCTACCTTTGCACTTTTCTCCTACCTCAGTACTTCTCTCCTACCTCAACACTCCTCTCCTACCCCAGCACTCCTCTCCTACCTCAACACTCCTCTTCTACCTCTGCACTTCTCTCCTACCAAAGCACTCCTCTCCTACCCCAGCACTCTCCTACCTCAGCACTTCTCTCCTTCATCAGCAACAGCACTCCTCTCCTACCTCAGCACTCCTCTCCTACCCAGCACTCCTCTCCTACCTCAACACTCCTCTCCTACCTCTGCACTTCTCTCCTACCAAAGCACTCCTCTCCTACACAAGCACTCCTATCCTACCCCAGCACTCCTCTCCTACCTCAGCACCAGCACTCCTCTCCTACCTCAGCACTCCTCTCCTACCCCAGCACTCCTTTCCTACCTCAGCACTCCTCTCCTACCACAGCACTCCTCTCCTACCTCAGCAACAACACTCCTCTCCTACCTCAGTACTCCTCTCCTACCCCAGTTTCTCAGCACTCCTCTCCTACCTCAGTACTACTCCTCTCCTACCCCAGCACTCCTCTCCTACCTAAGCACTCCTCTCCTACCTCAGTACTCCTCTCCTACCCCAGCACTCTTCTCCTTCCTCAGTACTCTTCTCCTACCCTAGCACTCCTCTCCTACCCCAGCACTCCTCTCCTACCTAAGCACTCCTCTCCTACCTCAGTACTCCTCTCCTACCAAAGCACTCTTTCCTTCCTCAGTACTCTTCTCCTACCCTAGCACTCTTCTCCTACCCTAGCACTCCTTTGCTACCTCAGCACTCCTCTCCTTTCTCAGCACTCCTCCCCTACCTCAGCACTCCTCTCCTTCCTCAGCACTCCTCTCCTACCTCAGCACTTCTCTCCTACCTCAGCACTCCTTTCCTATCTCAGCACTCCTCTCCTACCGCAACACTCCTCCCCTACCTCAGCACTCCTCTCCTACCTCAGCATTCCTCTCCTACCTCAGCACTCCTCTCCTACCTCAGCACTCCTCTCCTACTTCAGCACTCCTCTCCTACCTTAGCACTCCTCGCCTACTCCCAGTTCTCCGCTACCTCATCACTCCTCTCCTATCTCAGCACTTCTCTCCTACCTCAGCACTCCTCTCCTACCTCAGCACTCCTCTCCTACCTCAGCACTCCTCTCCTACCTCAACACTCCTCACCTACCCCAGCACTCCTCGCCTCCCCCAGCTCTCCTCTGCTACCTCAGCATTCCTCCTTTACCCCAGCACTCATCTCTTACCTCACCACTCCTCTCCTACCTCAGCTCTCCTCTCCTACCTCAGCTCTCCTCTCCTACCCCAGCACTCCTCACCTACCTCAGCACTCCTCTCCAACACCAGCTGTCCTCTCCAACCCCAGCTCTCGTCTCCAACATCGGCTCTGCTTCCCAGCAAAGGTTTCAATCTCTAGCACCAAAAGAGTTCATAGCCACCTCTTTCCAAAGAGAGGAAACTGCTAGAAAAAAAAGATAATAGGAATGTGGAAATGGCTGCTGTTGACACTGGTGAAGTGTGTGCGTTATATATATATATATATATATATATATATATATATATATATATATATATATATATATATATATATATATATATATATATATATATATAAGTATTTATTCTTGTAGTTGAGGTGAGGCAGACATTTTTCTCTGACATGAATTTGTGTAAATTACATCTCGTGTTGACAACGTTTCCTGGGAATTGATTTATCATATTAGGTTCGCCTTATATAGTATTGTTGGAGTTTCCGGGAAACACTGTACTGGGCTTCTGTGAGCTGCTTGGCGGTGCCTAATTAAATTTCATTCCTGGATGCCTTTCTTTTATGGATAACTTGTTATTACATCCGGTTTGACATTACCTTTGTAAGGTTCAATTTCGGTATTGTTTCAATTTGTGTTGCTTCGATTGATTTCCCCTTTGTATGGGTGTTCCATTTTGTAAATGATGTTGAGGCAGTAAAAGTGTATTTAGTGTTGTGATTTCTTTATGTTTTGAAACAATGCACAGGTTTCTTGACCGTGTCTGACTTAGCGTTTAGTTAGTTGTATCGTCTGAGCGCCTAGTTTATGTTGCACCCGCAGGTTATCTTGTGAGCCGTAGCCCAAAAAACAGGATTTTAGAAATCAAAATGGGCCTTTGTGAGACCCCACCGGCATTATTACATAACTAGAAAGAAATAATAGTCATTTATCATTTTACATTTACTTCTTACAGTTGTACACAGTAAAGTACGAGATACAATCTCAAAAAAAATATTTTCTCAATACTACTAAAAAATGGTCATAACTGGGTAACAATCTCTATAAAAGCAATTTATTCATCTAGACCAGTGGTTCTCAACTGGTGATCCATGGACCACTGGTGGTCCATGGTGACATTTTGGGTGGTCCACACAATGTTCACTATATTGGTGCAAATAGTCTTAAATTTATCGAAAATAAAGTGTGGATCAGCGATATGTGCATTGACCAGCGTGAACAAGGGTGGTCAGACAATGGATTCGCCGTGTTAGCTGCAGCGACAGTCAAACTGCAGAAGCGATATCACGTGAACCTTGCTTGTTGAGGCCGTTGGTTTGTGACGTCATGTGGGTGTGCGCGCGTGAGATCGCGGGCGATTCCTGTCAGCTGCCGTGCGGCTGCACGTAATTCTGTTGTTTAGTGCAGTAGACACTGAAATGCTGAGCTGATTAGATGTATCTTTCGTCCTGCACTGTTTTACAGGTGTGTGGTGTCAGCTGATTTGGTTTTCTACTATAAAATGTAATATAAAAGGAAGCTGGGAGGAAGATTAGAATAGTATGAAATATTTCTGGTCAGTTGTTATGCTGTGTTGTGCTGTGTTGTGCTGTGTTGTGCTGTGTTGTGCTGTGTTGTGCTGTGTGCTGTGCTGATTTATGCTGTTTATGAAACTGTTGGTGTTTTTTTATTGCAAATGTATTATTATCTTCTGTGTTTCATATCTTTATTAATGCCAAACTCGACATAGAATAAATACATTTCGTTATAATGTCCACATATATAGATATATGGCAATGGCAGAAATGAATGTTGAGCGCAAGTATTCAGAGGACTACACTAAATTCGGCTTCACCTGTCAAGAAAAAGATGGCATGGTATTACCACAATGTGTTATTTGTTTTAAAGTTTTGGGGAATGACTCAGTGAAGCAGCTAAGCTTAAACGCCATCTCTAGAAGTGCCACCCTAATTTGTTGCAAGTTATCACTTTTCAAGCGGCAGCATTGATGCGACAGCTACATTCTATAAAAAAAAAAAAACAATGCAGTGGGCGCTTCCTACATTGTTGCATACAAAGTCGCACAGGCCAAGAAGCCTATGTATGAAATATATTTCAGACCAAAATGTTAGATATCTATTATTTTATATAACTTCTCGAATTTTTGTTTATAAGAAATATATTCCAAATCAAATTGTCTGTTGTCTTTGCTTTGACTTTATATATTACTCAAAAAATGAAATGGTCTACGATATTTTTATAATTGGGTTGGTGGTCCATGGGCTGAAAAGAGTTGAGAACCACTGATCTAGCCGATTTAAAACGTAGATACCTCCTGTTTTGCTATATCCTGTAAAGTTTGCATAAAGGTGTCTCTGAAAGGTTAGCTGTCTGGACATTCGTAGGATATAATACCCCATTGTATGACTGTGTATATGTCCACACACTTTACATAGCAGAAACAACTCGACTCACAGGTAAGACCAACAAGGTTGAGGGGAAAGTTGGGACAGGCAAAGCTAAAGCTAAGTTGATATCACTAGCGTTGTATCAATGTTTAGCAGCTAAGGATGCGTTAATATCACTAGTGTGGCATCAGTGCCACAGGAGGTAATGGTGGAGTATTGCTAGTGCCCGCTCAGGTATTTTTACTTCTGTATATTCATTCACAAAATGAGTATCATTTCTGAACATATTTCTCCCATCTTCCTGTGCGAGAAAACCTAAAATTTGCTAAAATATAATTTAATTTATAATAATTACTAATTTAAATAAATTTATGAACATTATAACATATAAATATAAAAACTTATAAGCATTAGAACTCTCAATATCTTTTCGTGCTGGAGGTAATGGTGAGTGATTGAAGGTTTCAGTGATGCTAAAAGAAGTTTGAGCAAGAACTGTATTCTTTTTCCTAGATCACAGGAGAATGTTGAATGTTGTTTCAGCTTGACGTATTTGCAGTACGCAGAGACCCATATGCTCGTCAACAAAACACAGGCGCACATAAGAGTGAACACAGGGCCCAGGATTCTTTGCCCCTACCGTTTACCGATGCCCTTCCAAGACATATTGCGCTTTCATTTGAGATGTGCTTGATAATCCGTTTAGTTGATGAAAATTTCCCTATAAAACAAATAAATATTTGATAGATATCGTGCCATTGTTGCTGTTTGCATTGTTTTATTACATATAATGTCTCATTGCGATGAGAATGCCTTTTCGGAGATATCTTTCCCAGTGACGTCTGTCATCAGACTATTATCTATTAAATGACGTTTGCATTCCATTCTTTTATTAGATTAGATTTTGCCACCGAAGTCGCTAGTTTATTGTGCATCCCATATCCGTCCTGTGGACGGTAGCGTAAGACCATATGGATGTACTTTAGGCTTAGGAGCTAGGCCCCAAAAGGGTTAACAGGAGTACATTTGCATTTATATCTACAGTTCACTCATCTGTTACAAGCAAATTTAGGAAATTTGCTAAATATATATACGGTCTCTTATTTCCAATAATAAGATATCCTGACTTGTCACATAGGTTATTATACTGTCTCTATATTCTTCAGTAGATAGAAAATTATGTATATAGTGTTCAAGGTAGTAACCATAGGGTTGGCCATATACTTTGCATTTGGTTTGACCATCTGTGTGTCTACCAATCCGCCAGAAGTACTTATAACCAAGCCTAATCCTGACCACTACATCAGTCTGTTCACAATGCAAGTTGCTCCATAAACATCCTTATCTACGTTCATGTTGTCATAGTGGGTTATAGATCTACTTAGGCTTCTAATTGCATTCCTATAATAAGTTTCATTATTTACTTCTCTCCTAATTTTATTCCTAATGCTAGACACAGATATACCAGTTATATTCTACCCTCTCCTTCAGGGTACTTTTCTTAGCTAACGTATCAACTTTATCCTGAAGGAGTAATCCAATGTGTGATGAAATCCATAACAATTATATATTAATTCCCCTTTCCCGAATTTTTAAGCATCTGTGTCTGGCTTTTCCAATGAGCATGTCAAGAGCCTTCAGTGATGACAGAATCAGTAATAATTATAGTCAAGCTCAGTGTCATAAGTTAACTTTAGCGCCATTAGGATGGCAAACAATTCAGTTTGCGGTGTAGACGCCCAGTTGTTAATTCTTATGCCTAACTCAACAAAGTTCCTATTGTTCTTAACTAGGGAAGTGGAAACAAGAGCAGATGAAGCTCTGCCAGTTATCTCCTGCTTAGATCCACCAGTGTACATAACATGTGATAAATTATTACTACTAATTAGACGAGAAATTTCTTCCTGAGCAGTTGCTTTAACAAGTGATTTAAGGAAGTTATTACTAGTAATGAGCTTCTTGGGATGGGCTGCAGGTATGTGATATTAAATGAACACATCTTCCATGGAGGGGTGGAATGCTCTTGTTGTCTACAGTGATACAGTTCATGCAGGTTATAAAACTTAATATAATTGCATGTTTTCACGACCCATTTAGATCTATGTGTATTTACATCTAGACATTTATGCTTTGTCCATTTCTCCATGATCTTTACTAATCACAGCAGACTTATTTCAGTGATTAACAGGTGCAGTAAATAAGCTTATGGGAATCATTAACAATTATAAATATTAAGATTCCTCTCCAAACTGTTGGTTCCTCGTGAATATTTTCGTACGTACATTATTCTTGGAATTCCTGGGCCAACTTTTTTTTTTTTTTTGCCCATTTTAGAGTGCAGACAATGGTGTTTTTCGAGTTTGAGGAAAATATTGTTCCAAAGAAGCCTAACATGTTTTGATCACAATTACAGTTATGCAATAACCTATACAGGTTTAGCACTTCTCAAGAAATTTAATAATGATAATTAAATTAATAATAATAAGAGCAAAAATTAAAATTAGATTTACAAATCATGAATAAAAATTAAAAAATGTCTATTAAAATAACATAATGATCTACTCAAAATTTTACAAGGGCAGTAGGAACCAAAGACCTTCTGTCCTTATTCTAAGATCTCTTATTCACACCCATGACCTGGGTCATGTGAACTGACAAGAAAATAAACTTCAATCTTATGTACAATTTCTAGTTAGCTGAAGAGGGCCTCTGTGAGGCCCTACAATCTAATCATTATACTGAACATTGGTGATGAGTTTTGAAAAGAGCTTCACCTTCATCTTTCTCAAATCAAGCCTCTTTAACTCCAATACCGTAGGCGCAGTACCGTCCCTGCGGGTTTAGTGCTTCACCGTTAATAAAGAAATAATTCAGTATTTCCGCTCTGATTCGTTTGTACCATTAACAAGTGTACATTATGTTCTATGTACACTCAGAGGTTACGTTTGTCTCTACAGTGATGTCAGACGGAGAGTTGCTGCGCCAGGGAGCCAGAAGCCAGATGGAGAGTCACCAGGAGCCTGACCAGCCAGACATCACTCACCGTCAGGTCAGTTCTTAGGGTTCTGATAGGTCCTCTCTCTCTCTCTCTCTCTCTCTCTCTCTCTCTCTCTCACACACACACACATATACACACCAACAAGGGGTCACAGTTGGAAGTTGAAGATTCAGATGAGTCAGGGATATTAGAAAGTATTTCTTCTGTCACAGAGTGGTCAGAAAGTGGAATAGTCTGGAAAGGGAGGTGGTGGAGGCAGGATCCATATATAGCTTTAAGAAGGTACTTGATGCAGCTCACGGAGCAGGGAGGGAATGACCAAGTAGCGACCAGTGAAGAGGCGTGGCGAGGAGCTATGACTCGACCCCTGCAATCACAATTAGGTGAGTACACATATACACACACAGACACACACACGCACGCACGTCCGGACACATGCTGACAATATCGAAGAGGCGGTGCCAGGAGCTACAAATCGACCCCTGCAACCATAAATCTTAGAGAAAAGTGCCTTTGACCAATCGTAACTAACTTAAAATACACACACACACACACACACACACACACTTAGCAAGGCATGAGCTTATACACGATAACCAGCACGGTTTCAGAGAAGGGAAATCCTGTGTCACAAACCTACTGAGTTTTATGACAAGGTAACAAAAGTAAGACAGCTGAGAGAGGAGTGGTAAGTCGCATTTTCTTGGATTGCAAGAAGGCCTTCGACACAGTTCCACACATGAGATTAGTGCAAAAGCTAGAGGCGCAGGTACGAATAACAGGAAAGGCACTTCAATGGATCAGAGAATTCCAGATGGGAAGGAAATAACGAGTGATGGGAAGTGACGAGGTGTCAGAGTGGGCATCTGTGACTAGCAGGGTTGTTTCTGGTATATGTGACTACAAAGGGATCTGGACTTCCCTAACCCTTCTGTCCTCTAGTGTCGTCAGGCCGATTTCCCTTAACCATTTCTAGTAGGACATTCCCCTTAGCTCTAGAACTAATCTTGTTGCAAACCTTTGCACTTTCTCTAATTTCTTGACAGGCTTGACCAAGTGTGGGTTCCAAACTGGTGCTGCATACTACAGTATGGGCCTGACGTACACGGTGTACAGAGTCTTGAACGATTCGTTACTCAGGTATCGGAACGCTATTGTCAGGTTTGCTAGGCACCCATATACTGCAACAGTTATCTGGTTGATGTGACCCTCAGGAGATGTGCTCGGTATTATACTCACCCCAAGATCCTTTTCCTTGAGTGAGGTTGTTACGGCCCCCTATCTAACAATGGTTGTTAGGTAATTACCTCACCGGCCGGCAGTCAAGGGGTTACGTCATCAGACCTGATGTTTGATTGCCGAGCCGGCTTGACTGACAGTGTCATCGAGACTCTCCCCTAGTCAACACTGGAGAGTCCACCAGCTCACTGATACACTACTGGAGTTCGCCAGGCAGACCTGCTTGAGAGTTGTAGACTTTCGCAGTGTGGTGCTGGTGACAGGTCTACAGTGCTAACGAGACTCCCATATACAACACTGGAGAGTTCACCAGCTCCCTGATACACCTAGGGAGTGTACGAGACTCTCCTATATACACTGCTGGAGAGTGTCAGCGAGACTCCCCTATACAACACTGGAGAGTTCACTAGCTCCCTGATACACCTGGGAGTGTTCAACAGACAGACCTGGAGATTGACTCTTCGTGCTGGTGACGGCCTTAGACTATCTACTGGCTTATTCACCGTACCGACTGTGTTCCTGAGACTATGTACCTGAAAATGGACTGTTGTACCTGAACTTATGTACCTGAAAGTGTGTGACACTGGTAACAGGTGGTGTCTTGTGTGACACTGGTAACAGGTGGTGTCTTGTGTGACACTGGTAACAGGTGGTGTCTTGTGTGACACTGGTAACAGGTGTGGTCTTGTGTGACACTGGTAACAGGTGGTGTCTTGTGTGACACTGGTAACAGGTGGTGTCTTGTGTGACACTGGTAACAGGTGGTGTCTTGTGTGACACTGGTAACAGGTGGTGTCTTGTGTGACACTGGTAACAGGTGGTGTCTTGTGTGACACTGGTAACAGGTGGTGTCTTGTGTGACACTGGTAACAGGTGGTGTCTTGTGTGACACTGGTAACAGGTGGTGTCTTGTGTGACACTGGTAACAGGTGGTGTCTTGTGTGACACTGGTAACAGGTGGTGTCTTGTGTGACACTGGTAACAGGTGGTGTCTTGTGTGACACTGGTAACAGGTGGTGTCTTGTGTGACACTGGTAACAGGTGGTGTCTGTGTGACACTGGTACGTGTGTCTTGTGTGACACTGGTAACAGGTGGTGTCTTGTGTGACACTGGTAACAGGTGGTGTCTTGTGTGACACTGGTAACAGGTGGTGTCTTGTGTGACACTGGTAACAGGTGGTGTCTTGTGTGACACTGGTAACAGGTGGTGTCTTGTGTGACACTGGTAACAGGTGGTGTCTTGTGTGACACTGGTAACAGGTGGTGTCTTGTGTGACACTGGTAACAGGTGGTGTCTTGTGTGACACTATGTGGTGTCAGGTATTTAGTGGTGTAGTCAGTCAGAGTTTGTGACGGTGGCACGACACAGGTTGAGTCGTGTATTTGGGGTGTGTCATAACGCGGTGAAAAGGTTTTATTAGAGATGGGTTCATGATGCAAGGTGTCTTATGGGCACAGAGAAGGGTGTCGTGTGACACAGAAGAGAAGGCGTGTCGGGTGACACCGGGGGCGTGTCATGTGACACAGAGAACGGGTGTCATGGGACCCCGTGAGAAGGCGTGCCATAAGACAAAGTATCATGACAAGGTGTGGTAGTGTCCTGCGTGACACTAGAAGATGGTAGCGACTTGACACTACACCGAATACTTGATTTTACTTGTGACTTTTATCTTGTACTGTGATTTTGTGTAAATAGGTTTTTACACAGATTATTAGATTATATGTTTTTATTCAGATTATATGTTTTTATATTAATAATATATATTTAATATAATAAAAATCTGAAAAACGATATTTTACTCAGTATCCCAAACAGTCGTTTAATTACAAATGCTTCTTTATTTGTAATAGAGGTTTGCAGTCTTTGGCCACTTAGCCTATACTCTGTCTGCGGTCTTCTTTGCCTTCCCCGATCTTCATTACTTTGCATTTGGAGGGGTTAAATTCGAGTAGCCAGTTTTTTTACCAGGCTCGCAGCCTGTCCATGTCTCTTTGTAGTCCTGCCTTATCCTCAGAAGTTTATCCCTTCTGTTATGTCATGTCATTCACGTATACCAAAAATAGCACTGGTCATAGGACTGACCCCTATGGAATCCCGGTCGTCACAGGCCCTCACTCTGACACCTCGTCACGTACCATGACTCGTTGTTGCCTCCCTGTCAGGTATTCCCTTATCTATTGCAGTGCCCTTCCTGTTATGCATGCCTGATCCTCTAGCTTTTGCACTAATCTCTTGTAAGGAACTGTGTCGAAGGCCTTCTTGCAGTCCAAGGAAATGCAATCTACCCACCCTTCTCTTGCGTGTCTTATTTCTATTACCTTGTCCTAAAACTCCAGTAGCTTTGTTACACACGAATTTCTTTCCCTGAATCCGTGCTGTTTATCTCTTATAAGCTTGTTCCGTTCCAGGTGCTCCACCACCCCTCTCCTGATAATCTTCTCCATGACTTTGCATACTATACACGTCAGTGACACTGGTCTGTAGTTTAGTGCCTCATGTCTGTCTCCTTTCTTAAAAATGGGGACTACTTTTGCCGTCTTCCATACCTCAGGTAGTTGCCCAGTTTCAATGGATGTGTTGAAAATTGTTGATAGTGGCTCACACAGCATCTCTGCTCCCTCTCTAAGGACCCAAAGAGAGATGTCCGGTCCCAATGCCTTTGAGGTATCAAGTTCACTTACCAGCTTCTTCACCTCCTCCTCCTCGGATGTGTGTATTTCATCGAGCTCTTGTTGGTATATCCCTTGTTGGTGCCTCTCTATTCTGACTGCCCAGAGTCTTTTCTGTCTCCATTGTAAATGCTTCCTTAAATCTCATGTTGAGCTCCTCACATACTCCTTGGTCGATTCTTGTGAGCTCCCCACATTCCTTCCTCAGCCTGATTACCTGGTCCTTGACTGTTGTCATTATCCTGATGTGGTCAAACTGGACTTTCGATGCTATGCCGCTTTGGTACTGTCACTGGGCCTCCCTCCTTTTCTGTGCATACTCATTACTGGCTCTTTGACTAATCTCTTTATTTTCCTAGGTCCTTTGTCTTTTGTACTTTTTCCATTCTCTAGCGCACTTAGTTTTTGCCTCCCTACACCTTTGGGTAAACAAAGGACTCGTTCTGGTCTTCCATTTATTTCTATTACCCTTGGGAACAAACCTTTCCTCTGCCTACTTGTATTTTGTTGTCACGTATTCCATCATTTCGTTTACTGATTTTCCTTCCAATTCTCTTTCCCACTGAATCTTTTGCAGGATGTTCCTCATGCCTGTGTAGTCCCCCTTTTTGTAGTTTGGCTTTTCCCATCCTACTCCTGTTACCCTCTCCACTTGTAACTCTATGTATTCAAAGCTCAGAACCATGTGATCACTAGCTCCGAGGGGCCTTTCATATGTGATGTCCTCGATATCCGCGCTACTCAGGGTGAATGTGAGGTCCAGTCTTGCTGGTTCATCCTCACCTCTCTCTCTCTGGTAGTGTCCCTAACATGTTGATGCATGAGGTTTTCCAGTACCACATCCATCATCTTGGCTCTCCATGTTTCGGGACCCTATATGTGGCTCCAGGTTTTCCCAATCATTCTCCTTGTGATTGAAATAACCCATAACAAGTAACTTTACTCTACCCGTGTGAGCTCTTCTGGCCACCTCAGCTATCCACCATTGCTCTGTTGCTCTCTTCATATTCTTCTCTTGGCCTTCTGCAGTTCTGTAGCAGGTTGTACATCACTGCAATGATTTCCTCATGTCTCCCAGACTAAATTGTACCTACTATGTAAACCCTAACCCATTTCTTCCATTTCCTCAAATCCCCATCAGTTTTTAATGAGGAGTGCAACTCCTCCTCCTCCTCTGCTCCCTCTGTCTTTCCTCAGGATCTGATATCTGGGTGGGAAGATTGTGTCTGTTATCATCCCTGTGATTTTCGTTTATGTGAGTGCTATGATGTTCAGGGACATCTTGATTCTTTCATGCCACTCCTCACATTTATTTGTTATTCCATCCACATTCATATACCAAACCTTCAACTTCTTTTCTAAAACTGTGGTCTTGGGAGAATGGGGGAGTGGGGGGAACTGGCAGGAAACTATGGGAGGTTGTTGTTGGGGTGAAGTTTGTGATGAGGGGGTTGAGGACAGCAGGTATGGTGTGTGGACTTTGGGTTAGATTGTTTGGCTGCATTGGGGTTTTCATGGTTGAGGTTCTTTTGTAGGTGGGTCTGAGGGAGGTTGTATTTGCTCTTCCTCCTGAGCCTGGGTTCTCTTGCTCATATCCGTCTTTGCCTCTCTTTCTTCCTTGCGTCTTTCTACTTTCACTTTCTTCATTTCCTCTTGTGTTCTGTTGCGGTCGAGGTACACTCTCTGGTACGTTGGTATGTCCTGTAGTCATGCTTTTTCCTGCAGTATCCAGTTTCAAGCCGATTCTGCCTTGAAAATCACTTAGGCTGTTCTTTGAAAATTGGTCAACTGGGTCATGTCGTCCTCCCCTATTTCTTTCATAATACCTTCAATTGCTTTTTTCTCCTCCTGTCTTCTTGCTTCACAAGTTTCACCTTCAACTTCCAAGAGCCATAAACAAAAACTGACATCTCCCTTTCATCCTCCCACTGCATTTTCCTTTGCATTCTCTTCTCTATCTGATGTCCCTGTGGTCATTGGTCTGTCATTTTTCCTTCTCAGTTTTTCCTGGGCACTGCTGTAGTCTGTTAGAGCCTCTTCATATACCTTAGCTCTTTCATTTTCTTCAGTCCCCTCGTTTGTTCCAGGTGTGCTCCTTGTCTTTTCCTGGGCTTAACAGTGGTCTGATAGGGCCTTTGGTCCCTACAATCCCCTCGTTTGTGACTGATGTAGCAATTCCCGATGTCATGCCCATACTGTTCTTTGGCTCTTTGGACTGTTTCAGATTTTTTAGTTCCTCTTCTACGCTCTGTATCTTAGCTTCCGCTGCTGTAGCTTATATCTCTCATTTCCTGCTCTCTGCAGCTATTCTCTTCTCCATTTTCTTAATTTTCTTGCTAAGCTCTTCTAGCTTCCTTCCCCACTCTTCCTCCCTTTTCATGAGCTCTACCACTCAATCTTCCCTCTCACGCTCATCCACCAGTCTCCTAGTTCTCCGTCCTGCTCTTTGGCAACCCTTTTTTTGTCATCACACAAATAAAAACTTGTGTTTTCGTGTGGCCGTTTGTGATCACAGACACAGAAATACAGAGACACAAAGAGACACAGAAAGACAGAGAGGTAAACAAGACAGGCAGACAGACAGACTCTGTGTAACATAGCAAATAATGGGGGATATCTGGTCACCCTAAAACTCTACAGACAGATATGGTTCAAAACACCATATCCGAAGACTTACTTTAAATTTAGTCGGTCACCACAGAAGGGACAGTCCATTAGCATCCTGCCCACCAGCATTAGTGGCTTCATTATCAGTTTACCTGGAGAGAGTTCCTGAGGTCAACGCCCCCGCGGCCCGGTCTGTGACCAGGCCTCATGGTGGATCAGGGCCTGATCAACCAGGCTGTTATTGCTGGCCGCACGCAGTCCAACGTACGAACCACAGCCTAGCTGTCAGGTACCGACTTTAGGTGCCTGTCCAATGCCTTCTTGAAGACAGCCAGGGGTCTATTGGTAATCCCCCTTATGTATGCTGGGAGGCAGTTGAACAGTCTTGGGCCCCTTGGTAAGATCATCTCAGTTTTGTGAATACTCATTGTTTTAACATAATCTCTCTTGATTTAATTTTTTAATGATTTTTTTCCAAAGATTTTTCTTAAATTGCTGGTATACCGTATGGATGCGACAAGACAGGCAAGCTTTTGGAGGCTGTCTTGCCATGCGCTTTAATAAAAGTATTCACTCTCAGTCCAGTGCTGTTACTCGAAATGACTTGGAAATGTTCTTCTGGCTAATGATTAACCCACATTTCTCCATCCTAGAGTGTGCATTGTACTGACATCAATGGAAGGGTGAAGATCCAGTCATCTTCCTGACTGGATCTTCAGCATGAATGTCAATTCATTATGCTTGTTGGTGACGTCAGCCAATACTATATACATAGGGATTTTGATGAACCTGCAGTATTTGCTATTTAAAAAAAGTATCAACTTCCCTACTCATATCTCTTGCCCCGCCCTCGACCCAGCAGCTAGTGATCTACCTGAAGGCACAGTCACGTCCAAGACTCTACTTATACTTGCTCACCAGTTAACAAAGCTTTTTCTTCACTATACTGAAGATACCAGCAGAACAGGTTATAAAGGAAAGTAGCCGTTACTTTAAAGATACGAATATAAGAATGATGGAACACTGTAGCAGGCATTTTTTCATACTACACACGTCCTTTGTAAATCCAACTATTCCCACCCACATATTTGTCAAGCCTATTCCTAAAGCTGCCCACGAAACTAGCTTCAATAACCCATGTAAAGCAGATTCTAATCGAACCCATCCCTTATCCAAACTATCATTAAAGCTACCCAGTGATTTAGCTATAATAACCCTAATGGAATGAGATTGATCCACTCACCCAGAACTCTATTTGAGAACCAATACTTTCTTATATCATCTCTAAATCTAATTTTTTTTTCAATTGAAATCCATTATTATTCGTTCTTTAGTAATGGGATATTCTTAGTAGTTTATATGTCGTTTATTTATACCTGTCTTTTACTGGTATACTACATTGATATCTCCCTTTATTCTGCTTCTTTCTAGAGAGTGAAGGTTCAAGGCTCTCAGTATACTCTTGTATCAAACATTCTATATACAGTGAATTAATTTTTTCATCCTTGTGTGAATGTTTTGCAGTGCATATGTGACCATTCTGTAGCCTGGATACCAAAACTGTGTTGCATAATCTAATTCAGCTGTTGAATAACGTAGCATTCATGTGCTACACTTAGAATCGGATCTTCACTGAAGAGTAACACACATGTGCAACACTAACAATCTTCACTCAAGAGTAACATACATGTGCAACACATATGCAACACAAACATTCTTTACTGAAGAGTAACACACATGTGCAACACTAACATTCTTCACTCAAGAGTAGCACATATGTGCAGCACTAACATTCTTCACTCAAGAGTAACACACATGTGCAACACTAACATTCTTCACTCAAGAGTAACACATATGTGCAGCACTAACATTCTTCACTCAAGAGTAACACACATGTGCAACACTAACATTCTTCACTCAAGAGTAACTCACATGTGCAGCACTAACATTCTTCACTCAAGAGTAACACACATGTGCAGCACTAACATTCTTCACTCAAGAGTAACTCACATGTGCAACACTAACATTCTTCATGCTTGCGCTGCAGACTTCATCACTCACTGGTAGTGTAACTAGTCACAGGTAATGTAACTAGTCACTGGTAGTGTAACTAGTCACTGGTAGTGTAACTAGTCACTGGTAGTGTAACTAGTCACTGGTAATGTAACTAGTCACTGGTAGTGTAACTAGTCACTGGTAGTGTAACTAGTCACAGGTAATGTAACTAGTCACAGGTAATGTAACTAGTCACTGGTAGTGTAACTAGTCACTGGTAGTGTAACTAGGCACTGGTAGTGTAACTAGTCACTGGTATTGTAACTTGTCACTGGTAGCGTAAATAGTCACTGGTAGTGTAACTAGTCACTGGTAGTGTAACTAGTCACTGGTAGTGTAACTAGTCACTGGTAGTGTAACTAGTCACTGGTAGTGTAACTAGTCACTGGTAGTGTAACTTGTCACTGGTAGTGTAACTAGTCACTGGTAGTGTAACTAGTCACTGGTAGTGTAACTAGTCACTGGTAGTGTAACTAGTCACTGGTAGTGTAACTAGTCACTGGTAGTGTAACTAGTCACTGGTAGTGTAACTAGTCACTGAGTTAGTGTAACTAGTCACTGGTAGTGTAACTAGTCACTGGTAGTGTAACTAGTCACTGGTAGTGTAACTAGTCACTGGTAGTGTAACTAGTCACTGGTAGTGTAACTAGTCACTGGTAGTGTAACTAGTCACTGGTGGTGTAACTAGTAACTGGTAGTGTAACTAGTCACTGGTGGTGTAACTAGTCACTGGTAGTGTAACTAGTCACTAGTGGTGTAACTAGTCACTAGTGGTGTAACTAGTCACTGGGAGTGTAACTAGTAACTGGTAAACTAGTCATTGGTAGTGTAGCTAGTAACTGGTAACTGTCTGGTATACTATCACTGGTAGGTAATAACTATAATACACACTGGTAGTGTAACTAGTCACTGGTAATATAACTAGTCACTGGTAATATAACTAGTCACTGGTAATATAACTAGTCACTGGTAATGTAACTAGCCACTCGTAATGTAACTAGCCACTCGTAGTGTAACTAGTCACTGGTAGTGTAACTAGTCACTGGTAATGTAACTAGTCACTGGTAATGTAACTATTCACTGGTAATATAACTAGTCACTGGTAATATAACTAGTCACTACTAATATAACTAGTCACTGGAAATATAACTAGTCACTGGTAATGTAACTAGCCACTGGTAATGTAACTAGCCACTGGTAATGTAACTAGTCACTGGTAATGTAACTAGTCACTGGTAATGTAACTAGTCACTGGTAATGTAACTAGTCACTGGTAATGTAACTAGTCACTGGTAATGTAACTAGTCACTGGTAATGTAACTTCAGGTCACTGGTATAACTAGTCACTGGTATGTAACTAGTCACTGGTAATGTAACTAGCCACTGGTAATGTAACTAGTCACTGGTAATGTAACTAGTCACTGGTAATGTAACTAGTCACTGGTAATGTAACTAGTCACTGGTAATGTAACTAGTCACTGGTAATGTAACTAGTCACTGGTATTGTAACTAGTCACTGGTATTGTAACTAGTCGATGGTATTGCAACTAGTCACTGGTATTGTAACTAGTCACTGGTATTGTAACTAGTCACTGGTAATGTAACTAGTCACTGGTAATGTAACTAGTCACTGGTAATGTAACTAGTCACTGGTAATGTAACTAGTCACTGGTAATGTAACTAGTCACTGGTAATGTAACTAGTCACTACTATTATAACTAGTCACTACTATTATAACTAGTCACTACTATTATAACTAGTCACTGGAAATATAACTAGTCACTGGTAATGTAACTAGTCACTGGTAATGTAACTAGTCACTACTATTATAACTAGTCACTGGTAATGTAACTAGTCACTGGTAATGTAACTAGCCACTGGTAATGTAACTAGCCACTAGTAATTTGATAACTGTGTTAATGTTGTGGTGATATTTCAAGTCAATTTTTGTGTCCCAAATAATGTCTATAGTATTTTTAGTGTTTCTGCCATTTCTTCTTGCTTATATTTTCCTGGCTCATTTATCCACCTTCTCCTTTCCTTCTCCCTTTCTGTTTCTCTCTTCAAAATGGGGGTATATAAGTAACATTATATAAACATCTATTCCCCATTTTTTAAATTACTTTTTAGTAAATACTTTTGTTTATCAGGAAAAACTAAAATTGTATTTGCTCAAAGTTAAACTGAAGGAGCATAAGTCGAGGAACCTGGCGAGGAATTTTTGCTGTGGCGGTAAGGAATTTGTGATCGTCGAGGGAATGTTACCTTTGCCTGCCGTGGAACGCGTTCTTGAAAAATGAGTTTCAGCGTCTTTGTGAATGAAGAAGTCAGGGAGCTTAGTTGAAGTAAGCCGACTAGTAGTGCCCAGAGGAAGAAGACTAGTGATTGAATTTAATGAAATGGTATTTTATGTACTTGGGAGAAAACGAGAACTTGAATTTAATGGAAAGAGAATTTAAGAAATCTGAGTGAGAAAACGAGTACTGGAATTTAATGGAAGGGAATTTACTGGATCAGCACTAACTCGATACTCGCGCTGGTTTGAACCCGTTTAAAGTTTAAGAGGCAGATCCAGGTACCAGAACTAGATCCAAGCGAACCCAATTAATGGTGCTGGTGGAATGGTGAGGTCTTGTTTAGGGTATACCTGGCGAGGGTTTCGGGGGTCAGCGCACCAACGACCCGGTCTGTGACCAGGTCTCGCGGTGGATCAGGGTGGTGGTTGTGGTGATGGGGGTAGTTTTGGGTTATGAGGTGGACTGGTGCGGGCGGTGTGGGACGTTGTGGTGGTGCTGTTTTACTAGTCAGGAGATATATCAAAATTTCTCATGATGTGAAATATATTCGTATAATGAACTGCTGAATGAGCTCTTGGTCAATGGAATGTGGCTATCCGCTGGCTTACCAGTCAAACTCGTGAAAATATAACTAGATAGGCTTCGATCGCTGTGCTATCCGAGAAAAGTATCTCTGAATCCTTAAAATCCAGCTCCCTCTACCCCATTGGAGGTACAGGTAGGTTCGCCAGAACGGGTTCTGGCCGGGGTCTTCTCCATGTCTTGGTCCGGCACCCCAGTGCAGGTAAAAGGAATATTTAGTATACAGTGCGGCATATATACTTCTAATGTAGTTTAATATCAACGTTCGTGATTTGAATTAAGTCATAAAACACATTCATAAGTTAATACATGAATACATGGAAATTAATAGCCTAATTTCTTCAGTTAAACTGATATCTTGGCACCTATGCTGCCCACAACTAATTTCTCCTCCCACAACTAATTTCTCCCTTCCACTAAAGAAACACCAGCTCTGGTTATATCACAAAAATCAGTATCACAAATTCCACCAGCACTATAAGTCTGAAGTTGCTCAGAAGTTACATTATCGGCGTTTTAGGTTTGAAATCATTTGGATGAGGCATTCACAAACTTTCGAATAAAATCCAGTTTAACAATTTTATCAATTTATAAAAAGAACGAGTTTTTTTCTTTACGGTGTCAAGGCAGTCAGAAGAGACATTCTATAGTTAATGCACTGACGCTAATTTATTACATAAAACGGACGAATTAAAATTTAGACAATCCAAAGTTCTCTAGGCTTGGTTTTAACTGAAAAAATGCGCTAGAACTTAAAGTTTGAAGCCGACTAGAAAATACATTCTCTAGTTATTTCACGGACTCCAACAATTCCAAGTATATTGACGGTCCCCTGTGGCCTGGTGGCTAAAGTTCTCGCTTAACACGGTGAGGGTCCGCGTTCGATTCCCGGCGAGGGTAGAAACATGGGGCGTGTTTCCTTACACCGGTTGTCTATGTTCATCCATGAGTAAAATGGGAACCTGGGTGTTAGTTGTCTGGTGTGGGTCGCATCCTGGGACAAAATTGACCTAATTTGCCCGAAATGCTCTGCATATCAAGCGGCTTTTTATATAGTAGTATGTCATTGATATCAGCTAGGCCTGTATACCATGTACATGTACTTGTAGAAAAAAAAAATATTATATATTTTTTTTTTAGTCAGTGTTCTGACTTTTTCAATTCAAATTCCCCTTTCTTAAGCCTGCTACATGTTCAATCGACTCTAAGCCCATTTTGGCAATTCGGTATTTCATATATTTTTTTTTTATAAAAACCTATTATACAGCAACCTGGAGAGTATTATAAATGATTCTCCTAATATAATTTAAACCTTTCTCATTACAAGATTCCCATTTTATAATAATATCCGACATTATGGTTACAAGTTTATCTGCAGAGCGTCGCATATACGAAAGATGTCAGTTTCAGGAGAGTCGAGACATATCAGCTCCTGTTTACCATCAGCAAGATTCCATCTTGCTCCTGTTTACCATCAGCAAGATTCCATCTTGCTCCTGTTTACCATCAGCAAGATTCCATCTTGCTCCTGTTTACCTAGAAGTTATCTGTCTATTGTGTTGTTATCTGTCTATTGTGTGTGTCGTCCTAGTGGGTGATGTTATATCCTAGAGAGAGTTAGGCTTCTAAATAAGTTGAGATAGACAAAATTACTTAGCCTACAAAATCAATGGAGTTTGTATTTTTTGTTTATATATTCAGCAAATATTATATATGAAATTTGATACATTATGGGAGGTACA
Organism: Cherax destructor; assembly: GCA_009830355.1. NCBI lineage: Eukaryota > Metazoa > Arthropoda > Malacostraca > Decapoda > Parastacidae > Cherax > Cherax destructor. Next base: position 42,981 of record WNWK01012069.1, read on the forward strand.
GATACGTGTTCTGTAAGTCAGTACTGTTTTCTTATGCATTTCCGAGTTTAGGGTAATACTAAGATAAAGGTCATTTTTACCTTACAAATCAATGAAAATATCTTATAAGTTTTAAAGATGTGATTAATGTGAAATGTTTTAACTTTCTCCTCTACAGAATGGTTATCTGTCATTCACGTCCAAATCCTGCTTATCTCCTCTATCCTCTTATCCTCTCTTACCCCTTCCTTTTAATCACCACTGACTTTTACCAATTCTGATTAACACCTAATGGTTATAATCATAACCATAATTTTTGAAGAGGTGGACCGGTAAGCCAGGAAAAGGCTTCGTCAGATGACCAAAACTCCAGCTGCGAGTCATCATATAACTAAGACCCGCGTCAGGAAACACTTGTCCTGTTTCCTGACAAACCTTATAAAACCTCCCCTCACCACATCTTTTCCCCTGGAAAACTCACCACTGAATCCCACTCCATCATTTATTACTACCTCTGTATTTTCCCAGCTTAGTTGACTCACCACTCCATAATATTCCATCAGTCTTCCCAATCCTTATTAATTCCCTCCTCTCTACTCCCCACCGTGAATATTAGACATTTCATCTCCCAGTATATTTTCCTCACACTTTCACTGTTTGCCCTCAGCTCCAGCTGGACTTTCCCTCTAAGGGGATCCCAGAGACACTGTACGACCAGGACGTACGTGGACCTCTTCTCCACGACGACTTGAAGGTTAGTACACCATGCCCATTGATTAACATACTATTAACCTGCCAGCATTCTGACATACTCTTCACCTGCCCACCAAATGACATACCATTACCCTACCCATCTTGTTAGATGCCCTTAATATACTTACCTTGTAATTTAACTATTCTGTCCACCTAGAGACAGTCACTAACTTGTTAAATTAGACACATATGCAACACTTGGGTATCTTTATTGAGGAAATGTTTCGCCACACAGTGGCTTCATCAGTCCAATACAAAGTAGAAAGTAGTAATAAGAGGAGGAGTTTGAGGTAATCAGTCCCTCGGCCTGGACTGATTACCTCAAACTCCTCCTCTTATTACTACTTTCTACTTTGTATTGGACTGATGAAGCCACTGTGTGGCGAAACGTTTCCTCAATAAAGATACCCAAGTGTTGCATATGTGTCTAATTTAACAACTTGTCGGTTCTCTGAACCATTCATCTACAGTCACTAACTTGCCTACCAAATGACGCTCACTAATCTGCATACTTTGTGACACCCTCCTAATTTGCCAACCTTGTAACACTAACCTGCCAACCTTTTGACATTCAACCTGCCAAACCAGTGACATTTACTAGCCTGTCAGTCTTGTGACACTCACTAACCTGCCGACCTTATGATATTAATTAATCTGCTTACCGTATGACACTAATCTACCTACCTGGTGACACTGACTATTCTGCTCACCTTGTGAAACCTCGAAACCTGAAAACATTCGGACACTTACTAATCTAACTACTTTGTAACACTAATGAACCTGTCTATCTTGTGACACTAACTTACCTGCCTTGTGACACTACTAAACTGCATACATTGTGACACCTACTAATCAGCCGCCCTTGTGACACACACTAACCTGCAAACTTTGTGACACTCGCTAACCTGATTACCTTGTAACACCTAATCTGACAACTTCTGACATTTACTAACCTTCCTTCGATGTGACACTCCAATCGACCAAATTTGTGACACTCGGTAATCTGCCTACCTTGTGACAGTCACTAACCTCAGTAACCTAACCGCCTTGTGATACTAACCTGTAAGTGCGATACCCACTAAATAGCACAACTGTAAAATGATCGTCTAACTGCTATTCTAGCGGGACCTTCGGTTCACGCTATTTAAAACCCACAAAACTTCCCATCTATTACAAAATTCGTGGAAAATGTTAGATAATGAAATATAAAATTCACCTTTATTTAAAGAATAACGCTTAGTACAGCTACTGGACACCATATGGGATACTGGGACATTAAAGAAATGTCTTGCCTGCTGTTAGTTTTGTCAGTTCTATAGTTAACTAAAAACGGACTATATAAACCCTATATAAAAGCTGTATGGGAGAGACAAAGTCTATGAAAGGTCAGTATCAAGGTGAGAGCACTGATAGGTATCTTTATTATAGTAGGCGAAACGTTGCTGAATAAAGATACAGATGAAGGAAGATACAGAGGTGGTCAGTCCCTCAGTCTGGAGAAGTGTTTTGCTTCATAGTCTGGAACAATGTGAAGCTGAAGCAACAGTATGGAGGCATATACTGTCAAGGTGAAGCGCAGATAATCTTGACGAAGTAGTAGAAGTATAACTATAATACATAAATAACCCGCACATAGAAGAGAGGAGCTTACGACGACGTTTCGGTCAGACTTGGACCATTTACAAAGTCACACTAACACAAAGGAGAGAAGGAGGGAGTATATATAGACCAGCAGACAGTGACGGAACAAGAGAGGTAGTAAAGGAAGGAAGAATGGAGGTAGTGGTAGAGGTAGTAGTGGAGTCAGTCAAAGACTAAGAAAGAGGAGCACTGCAAGGGGAGGGCAGGTCCCTCTCAAATTTAACCCTTCTCACTTGTAACTAGTGGGCAGGCAAAAAAAGGTTATCGAAAATGTTATCTGTTCCAAAATACCGCTGTGTTGCAGTATCTGACAGAGAGCACTGTCAATGCAGTGTGCAGGCTATGAGATCACTGGAATTATAGCTTAGAACACATCATAAAATACCAGGCAGGATTTTTGTAAGTACTTTATCATAAATATGTAGGTTTATCAGCCTACATGCAAACACTTGTCTATGTCTTCTACTGGACTATTTATATCAAGATTCAAGAACAACTCATACGTCCATTGTGGACTTCTGTCCACACTGGACATATGTGTTCCGCTTTTCAGAGACAATGTTCATAATGGATGTATCCGCCAGAAATAAACTCCAGAAACTGACATAAAATGCTGAAAAATTAGTCCACATAGGACAAAATGAAGACAATTTATTATCTCAGAAATAAAATTCACGATGGAGTGAACTAATTTGACATTGAATTCAGTGCAGAGAAATGTTCTTAGACAATATTAAGAAAAAAACCCGAATTGTACTCTAATTATACCTGTGTTTTGGGAGGACTTTATTTTATTTAGAGAAGAGTACGGTAATACGTCTGAGTACTCTGGCGCCCGAAGCTTACTGAAGAGTATCTCACAGCCAGGGTGAGGGACTGCTCCTGAGAGTTAGCCAAGATAAAGTACCTTCCTAGCTTCTTAAAAACCATCTGAAATTCAGACGTGGTGGTCAGCTGGGTTTGCCTTCCAGCTGGGCCAAGTTTCATGCCTTCTCCTCCTCCTGAACACCAACCAGTTAATTAATATACTCGATAGATAAACTTATATCTACAATATAAGTCCAGTCGTAAAAATAAGATAATAGATATTTAAACAGATATACGACTACGTCGTACTATACCTCTGCTATACATATTTTTAACCACATTTTCAATACAAAAAAAAGGGAAATATGCTAAGTTAACAATATAATGTAAGAAGGCATACTCTTCTCACCTTGTAACATACATTTCTTTGTACTTAGAAAATCAAAATTGTAATTACACATTGTAACCTTTGCAAAGAAATAAAATCTTTATCTTTTACCACTAAATGGTTTCCAGCTGTTCTCTAAATTCGTAACCCTGTACGTTAAAAAGTACGTTTATCAAAACTATCCCCCAAACGGTTCTCTATAGTTTGCTTGGCTTGATTCCTCAAAATCTTTGAATTCCCACAAGATTTCTTAAAGAAGGATCCATTTTTTTTTGGTCGGGTCTAAGAGTCGTACAGCTCTGCTTGTGAAAGTAATCAATGGCATTGACGAACATGGTGTAGCAGTTAAACAAACCATGCCACGGGTAGGGTTCGAACCCGCGGTCACAGAGTCTCAAAACTCCAGACCGTCGCGAAAGCCAGTGGGCCAGCTAGCGGGTTCGAACCCCACCCGAGGTATGGTTTGTTTGCAATCGTGTCATTACGATTTCGTGAGTCGTGTAGCAGTTGTTCTGCATTTTTATGCATCTCTCATGTGCAAGGGAAACCAAGAAGAACTTCCTTCTTTAGCTCTATAAGTGATCTGAGATAACCGGAACGACTTCTCGTAAATAACAATGAAATCTCCCACTAGGCTTCCTAGCCAACAATTATTATCTTGATTTGACCTTAAATATATCATCTAGATTGTCAACAGAATAATTTCTAAATATTTCTAACACTTCACATATTTTTGGTAGAAAATAATTAACAGGATGAGTTTGAACGAGTCATTACTGGGAGCTAATGACCTGTGTAATGTGAAAATAACACATGCCAATACATTTTTTCAATTAATTTGTCACCACATACAGCACTCGTTTCACTTAGCACTTCCATTCAATTTAAATGGATCCCAATAAAAATAAAATGAATATAGATTTCCCAGAAATATAGCATGGCACAACTATTTTATCTAAAAAGAAATATGGAAAGAGTATATGTGAAATCATTATTACAAACTTTGTCCTTAAAAAGACTATAGATACAGTGTTAGGCAAAATAACACAAGATAATGTAAATAATTTATGCATTTTAGGAAAATATTAGGTAAACCAGGATGGAAGAATTACAAGATCACTGGTTACCGTATTTTGCGGCTTATAAGACGCGGCTTATAAGACTTGTTTTGGTTTCAGTGGCTCAGCATCGGACGTAACTGGGAGAGCTACAGCCACCCCCCCCACACCCCAAACTTATAACCCCGTCACTGACCTTCAGTTTATAGGACGCAGGGTGGTTTTTGGAGATATTTTATGGAATAAAATGCGTTTAATAAGCCGCGAAATACGGTACTTATTGCGATGGGTCGATTTGTTTTGGTGGGCCACAAATACTCATGAATAAATGAGACAGTTTAGGAGGCATATAATAAGAATGACAGGCTCAGGTATTTTGGTTTCATTTAAAAAATCTTTAGCTCCGAATAACCACGTGATCAGTAAAGCGATAATCCTATTGGTAGTCCATAAACAGGGACATGTTTAGCACGTGTAAGGTATCGTAGTAGTACGGAACACGTCAGTTAGCTAACCATCGGGTCTTCAGATGAGCTGAATCAAGCATTTGGCAATAGTATTCCCTGTTCACTTGTAAACTGACAACAATGTAAAAATATATATATATATATATATATATATATATATATATATATATATATATATATATATATATATATATATATATATATATATATATATATATATACTATAGGGAGGGACCACCTCTAGAACTGGACTGGGGACAATCATCTTCAGAAAAACTTAAGGTTCCTTCCGGAGTTGTTTGAATATTTTCTTCTACCACCTTCTATATTCTATGTGAACTATATTTAAAGACAATACATTGACAAAAAACACAAACATGAATACATTTGTACAATATATCAAAGATTATGAATCTGCTTCAGCTTCTCTGAAGCCAGACACAAGCCAAGTCTGCAGCAAGCATTTACCCTCCGGATGGCCACGCCGAGGCGCCGGAACTTGAAAGTGGCCATCATCGGGTGGCGTCGATAAATCTGGAACCCAGTTCTTTAAGGAAACGTGTGGCAATTTTTCCCCCATGATCCCAAGGTCTCTGATCCCACTGGGACAAAATAATACTGTTGTCTTATGTTTATGTACTTGCCGATCTTGTACTCCTCCCTGTGGTCAACAGCTCCTCCCTGTCGCCCGACACTGTAATGGACGTGTCAGCCAGCGTTGACACGCAGGTAGTCCCGTCAGGGTGTTTTGTGGGTTTCTGAGTATTGTGCAACACCTAGCTCTGCTGGGTGCATGATCTTCGTAGGATTATATGGTTCAGTGGGTTGGAGCGTTGTGAGTTTTCGCTCATCATGAGGCGGGCTAAAACAACACACGTTCGATCCCCTAGCTAGTCGCAGTGTTGGTATTGATTAAATACCACTCGTGCATGGTTACAATAATATAAATACTGCTTGTGGAGGCTAGTACACCAAACGTGGAGTAGAATGAAATTAGCTCAGAGGCACCCACACCACCGTGTCCTCGGATCAAGGTAAAACACCTAGTTCTGCTGGGGGCTTGATTCTTGTAGGATTTGATGGTCCTGTGGGTTAGAGCGTAATGTGATTTTCGCTCACCATGAGGCGGGACAAAACGACATGGGTTCGAGTCCTTAGCTAGTCGCAGTGTTGTTATTGATTAAATACCACTCGCACGTGGTTACAATAATATATACAAATATATATATATATATATATATATATATATATATATATATATATATATATATATATATATATATATATATATATATATATATAAATATATTAAATTTTTCATTTATTTTTCGATTTTAAATAAAGAAAATATAGACTGTTACGTTTTATAATCAGTATTAATTAATATGTTTTGAATTAAAAATAGTGTCGCAAGCGATGCAAACCTTCCCTACCTCATTTACATTACAAATAAAATTTATCTGAACGTTCCTTGTATCTTTAAAAATATTCTTTAAATTATATTAGCTAAAACATTTGCATACTGGACGTCGATCGGGTTGGTGAATCTCGATACCTTGAAGACCCTTTTTCTCTTCTTGAAAAACAACTGAATTATAATTAAATCTCTTGCATTGGGGGTTTAACCCCCCATTCCCTTTTCCTCTCCCCCCACACACCAGGAGGTTGATGGAATCGGAACCCTCATGCATAACAACAAGTGGATTAGATTGTTCCCACCCTCTGAATATGAACCCAAGTCTTGACCCCAAGGGAAGCAGGAGAGGATGGAGGGGATAGTGTGTATAATGCATTCACTAGAGAAGCAGGAGAGGATGGAGAAATAGATAAAGATAGGGTGACTGAATGGTGGAAATACTACTAACTCTGACTCCCCTTTCCTTTCGGCTCTTTAGCCTCTAATCTCATAATCCACCTTTTATATTCCTTTCAGCATCTACAATAATGGGTGAGAAACATGTGTGTGGGAGAGGAGGAATGGGCAGGGAAAGAAAAGATATGAGAAAAGGATAAGACATGGGCGGGGAAGGTGTGGGCGTGGGGTGGGAGACGTGAGAGTGAATGAGTAGGAGGGGAGGAGGTATGGGCGTGAGGTAGATGTGGGTTGGAGGAGGCGGTGTTTGTGGGGAAAGTATAAACGAGACAGGTGATGGGGGTGTGTGTGATGTTGGGAGGAGGTTTAGGCTGAGAAGATGGTGGGCATATTGGGAAGAGATGATGTGAGTTTGGGAGGTGTGGGTGTATGAGGCAGTGTGGGCGGAGGTGGGAGAAGGGGTGGGGTAAGGGGAGACACAGATCAATAGACTCGACCTCAGCAGCTTCTCTGCTTCTCCTCACATCTTACTCCCTCTTCTGCCTGACATTTCATTACTGCATTTAAACAATGGAAATTTTCACGTGACTCAGGCACGAGTCACGTGAAGATCCACAGCGTGGAGTGTTTGGCCGTATAACTGATGTCTTCCTCTCCCTTACTGCTCCTCCTGGGAAGCACATTACTATCACATTATATGCTGTGATATCTGAGTTTTTCCTCACCACTTAATAAACACTGAAATTCGTTTTCGTGTCCTGTGGTAAGAAACAGAGTTTTCATGAATAATGTCCATCTTGTGTAATGCAACGTGACATGGACACAAGGCTAGCTTTTACTCCTACACTGTTACGTTCTTTCACGTTTTAGAATAAGGTAGTAGTGCACTGCTAACGTTCCTAATTTTATTTTAAAAAATTGTTACCAACTTCTGTGTCCGTCCATTGTATCTTCATTCCTCTGTCCCATCCTTCAGTCTCTCTCCGCCCTGCCTCCACTGTCCTAAATTACGTTCCCTCTCATCCCTCACTCCCTTCCAGTGTCCTAATTCCGTTCCCTCTCTGCCCTGCCTCCCATTCCCATTCTCAGCCTCTGTACTTCCTCCACCCTTTCTCCCATCCCTGTCTCAGCCTTTGTCAACCCATACCCCTCCTCCAATCCACTGTTCCATCCTTTACTCCCTCTCCATTTTATTTCCCATCCCCCATCCCATCCATTGCGTTCCCTACACCATGCTTCCCGTCCCCCGCCTCTCTCACCACCAGGTCATCAACCCACGATAATTACAGCGCCGCTTTAATTAAACAATTATAAAAGGCTTTGTTAATGATTTTCCTCTACAACAGCGCGATGCTTGGCAGCTCCCAATCCTTTATTTGAGAGTGTTAACCCTGTAAGATTATTAGTTAATTACAATGGTGTGTGCCGGAGAGTCAGAAGCAACTATGAGATTAAGAATTTGTGCTGGTTAAGAGCTCTAGCAATTGGGCCTCTCCGTTTAATCATGGACTTCCTTGTGATGTATTTGTGGCTGATTGTGCTTCGTTACATCACCTTTGTATTCCGTATATAAAGGTATTCTTCACTAGCTCGTAATGTAACTAGCTAGTATACACTGCCTTTTAATGTATGTAGGCTTCACCACCTTGTAATGCAATTAGTAAATATTCATTACCTTCTCATGGTAGTATTAGTCTGCCCTGCCATCTATATAAGTTGTATCATGTACTTGTAGAAATAAAGTTTATTATTATTATTATTACTGCAGTTAGACCACTGCCTTCTAACGCAGGTAGCTGGTCTCCAAACTTGTCAATGATTAACGAGAATCATAATAACACGATTCACAACTACCAAAGAACGGATACAGTAACATCTTCCGGTCCTGAAACTAGATGACCAGAGCTTTTACGACTCATACAAACAAAACTAATAATATTCGTGAAGGAGCATCTCTCTTTCTAGTTTACATCCTCTCTTCTTTTTTCTTAAGGGAATGTGTCTTGAGCATACCTCAAGTGCCACAGAGTTGATTATTTCTAGGCAAAGGTTCGGATCCGTTTTGTTTAGGTGTATTTCAATACCACAGAGAAGTCAGTAAGGGTCTTACTGTGTCAACAAATGTAAGTTGTTATTGTCGAATCCCACACCCATGTGGCATATTATTTAACTAATTTGGATATTTTTTCTTGTGATAAGTTGAAAACACTGGAGGTGTGCAACCCAAATAAATTTCAGGATATTTAATAGCTTTCAAAACTGCTAATTTCCCAATTTTATTAAAGCATTAGCAATGGGTGACATCCGAACGTCAGATTCTACTCCATGTATTTATTGTATTTATTTCTACGTAATTTATTTTAACTGTTTAAGGGATGTTAAATTTTGCCTTGTATTTCAATATTTTTTTATTCTGTTCACGAAAACTTGCATTTGGGAGAGAACCATCCAGCACCATTGTAAAGTCACAACGGGAGAAGAGAAGGAGAGAAGGCCAAAGGACAGAACAAGAGGAGGAAGGTAATAATGGTAATAACGATAATAATGGTAATAATGGTAGTAATGGTAATGATGGTGATAAAAGTGAAAGACGAATTATTGGAGAGTGTAGTAGTAGTGAAAGAATTAGTAATAACAGGAGTAGTAGTAATGCATAAGAACAGTGTAACAAAGGAGCAATGTAGGAGAACTACTGCCTCACGGGTGTAGCGCAAAACCTCCTCGGGACAAAAATCCTCTAGAACAAAACCCACCAAGGCAGAAAACAGGAAAACTAAAGAAATTACTGAAAACAAAGAGTAAAGGAGGAGGAGGAGACAAAGGTCATGTCAAGTCACGAGAGGAGACAAAGGTCACGTCAAGTCACGAGTATTCTAAAGATCAGAGTTTTTGACAATGTAATAAAAATAGGAGGCATCTACAGAAATAAAGCCAAAACTGAGATTCATGTTAGGAAGTTTGTGATGAATATATTCAACAAGACGACGTCTTTGAAGCCTCGAGAGAGGGTAGATTGTTTAACCCGAGGACCAGTTAATATGTGACAAAAAAGAATATTGTTATTGTTGACAAGGCGAACACTTCTTTTGAGTTCTTCAAGTCTGTCAGAATGAGAGCGGTCAGATTAGAGAATAGAGACGATTAGAGGAGATTAGAGACAACAAGAGGAGCATTAAATGGAGTAGACACCGGAGGCATCGTTAACAGAGAAGAAGTTTGAACAAGATTACTGCGAAGCGTATAAGTTTGATGAGAAGCAAGACCTCATGAATTTAAAATGTATGAACGTGAAAAATTACCAGAACTCGAAAAAGCAGGGAAGGTCACAAGGGAAGGTCACAAGGGAAGGTCACAAAGCACACTGCCTCGAGTATAAAGTATATGTCTTAATGTAATGCGTCTTTGAAAGCTCATACTTAAAGATAATCTTAAGTAAATGGATTGTAAATTTATTAAATAAATCTTACAACGAATCTACAATACTAAACATCAGAATTTATTGCGTGATTTTTTTTAATTTAAATTAACAAATTTACATCCAGTTTGCTGAAGCTTCCCTCTATGAATGGTCTTCCAAAGACACATAAAAATAACATTCCGTTGGAACCTTTAATTTTCAATAGAAACAGCATATTTTATGACCTTGAACAATACACAAATAACCACACATAGAGAAATGTGGAAACGTGAAGGTCAGACGTTGACCATTAACTAGTCACAAAACAATTGTGACTAGTTAAGGTCCAGGTTGAACAGAAACGTTATCATAAGTTTCATTCTACTTTCTGTTGGTTATTAGTGTATTTTTATAACCTTTCCTGGTTGCTTGCTTTCTTACTCTCCTACTGTTTAGGTATCTTATCGTAGTCACATTTACCAAATTCAGAGGACTTTATTGGTAAAATGTGAAACGTTAACCTGCAAAACAATTTAATTTTTAGCTTTGACGTTGATTACATGTTCAATAGGACTCAAATTTGCGGTAAGGAATACAAGTTTGCCAGTAATTTATGACACGGTTTTGACTCTCATTAAATTGTGTGATTCCCAGACACATTTCTCTTGTGAAGGGGATTTTAACAGCAAAGTTTATGGGATGCCAATGGGTTTACCTTTCTCACCTGTGTCAGTTGACTATTATAGTTGACTGTGAGCTTATTTGGCTATAATAAGTCTATGATGTATTTGATGTCACTCTAGGCACCTGTTAATGTATCATTGTTCTTAGATCGTCTAAACTCACTGAGTATAAATATAGTTGCAAAACTGAATATGAAGGAAATAGTCAGCTATCGTATTTGAATACCTTAGTGTGCAGAAGAATCAAAATAATTGTTTCCACACGATGGATGGACCACTAGGCATGTTTACACACACACACACACACACACACACACACACACACACACACACACATTATGGAGTTTTATGACAAGGTAACAGAAGTAAGACACGAGAGAGAGGGGTGGATAGACTGCATTTTTTTGGACTGCAAGAAGGCGTTCGACACAGTTCCTCACAAGAGATTAATGCAAAAGCTAGAGGATCAGGCACACGTAACAGGAAAAGCACTGCAATGGATCAGAGAATATCTGACAGGGAGGCAACAACGAGTCATGGTACGTGACGAGATGTCAGAGTGGGCACCTGTGACGAGTGGAGTTCCACAAGGGTCAGTCCTAGGACCTGTACTGTTTTTGGTATATGTGAATGACATAACGGAAGGGGTAGACTCAGAAGTGTCACTATTTGCAGATGATGTGAAGTTAATGAGAAGAATCAAATCAATCGAGGATCAGGCAGGACTACAAAGAGACCTGGACAGGCTGCAAGCCTGGTCCAGTAAGTGGCTCCTTGAATTTAACCCTGCCAAATGTAAAGTCATGAATATCGGGGAAGGGCAAAGAAGACCGCAGACAGAGTATAGTCTAGGTGGCCAAAGACTGCAAACCTCACTCAAAGAAAAAGATCTTGGGGTGAGTATAATACCGAGCACATCTCCTGAGGCACACATCAATCAGATAACTGCTGCAGCATACGGGCGGCTGGCAAACCTAAGAATAGCGTTCCAATACCTCACTAAGGAATCATTCAAGACTCTGTATACCATATACGTCAGGCCCATACTGGAGTATGCAGCACCAGTTTGGAACCCACACCTGGTCAAGCACGTCAAGAAATTAGAGAAAGTGCAAAGGTTTGCAACAAGACTAGTCCCAGAGCTAAGGGGATTGTCCTACGAAGAAAGGTTAAGGGAAATCGGCCTGACGACACTAGAGGACAGGAGGGTTAGGGGAGACATGATAACGACATATAAAATACTGCGAGGAATAGATAAGGTGGACAGAGACAAGATGTTCCAGAGAGGGGATACAGAAACAAGGGGTCACAATTGGAAGTTGAAGACTCCTATGAGTCAAAGGGATGTTAGGAAGTATTTCTTCAGTCATAGAGTTGTCAGGAAGTGGAATAGCTTAGAAAGCGACATAGTGGAGGCAGGAACCATACATAGTTTTAAGACTAGGTTTGATAAAGCTCGTGGAGCAGGGAGAGAGAGAGAGAGGACCTAGTAGCAATCAGTGAAGAGGCGGGGCCAGGAGCTATGACTCGACCCCTGCAACCACAAATAGGTGAGTACAAATAGGTGAGTACACAGGGGCCAGGAGCTATGAATCGACCCCTGTAACCACAACTAGGTGAGTACACACACACACACACACACACACACACACACACACACACACACACAAGGAATGAGGATCTTGGGGTGAGTATAACACCGAGCATATCTGAGACTCACATCAACCATATAACTGCTGTAGCATATGGGCGCCTGGCAAACCTAAGAATAGCGTTTCGATACTCTGTACACCGTGTACGTCAGGCCCATTCTGGAGTATGCAGCACCAGTTTGGAAGCAAAGCCTTGGTCAAACACATCAAGAAATTAGAGAGAGTGGAAAGATTTGCAACAAGACTATCCCCAGATATAAGGGAAATGTCTTACTAGGAGAGGTTAAGGGAAATCGACCTGAGGACACTGGACGACAGGAGGGATAGGGAGGACATAATAATGACATATAAAATTCTGAAAGGAATTGACAAGGTGGATAGGGACAGGATGTTTCAGAGATGGGACACGACAACAAGGGGTCGCAATTGAAAGTTGAAGAGTCAGATGAGTCACAGGGATATTCGGAAGTATTTCTTCAGTCACAGAGTGGTCAAGAAGTGGAACAATCTGGAGAGTGATGTACTGGAGGCAGAATCCATTCATATCTTTAAGAAGAACTATGATAAAGCTCATGGAGCAGGGAAAGAGTGTACCTAGTAGCGACAAGTGAAGAGGCGGGGCCAGGAGCTATAAATCGACCCCTGCAATCACATTTAGGTGAGTACAGTTAGGTGAGTACAGTTAGGTGAGTACATATGCATACACTGCTCTTGGAGCAGGGAGAGAGTGGATACAGTAGCGACCAGCAAAAAGGCGGGGCCAGGAGCTATGAATCGACCCCTGCAATTACATATAGGTGAGTACACACACGTATACACACACACACACACATACACACTAACACACATATATACACACACACACACATATACACACTAACGCACATATACACACTAACACACACATACACACACTCACACACACACACATACACACACACACACACACATACACACTAACACACACATACACACACACACATACACACACACACCTATGGTAAAGCCCATCACGCAGAGGGCCGGGTTCACGACGGGAAACATTCAGGTTTCCACACAACACACACTACACACATACATACAACAGCCCTATTCAAATCGACATGTGCTAGACAAATGGTAACTAACTGGTAACTAACACACGCACACACACATACACACTAACACACAGGAACCATACATAGTTTTAAGACGAGGTTTGATAAAGCTCATGGAGCAGGGAGAGAGATGATCTAGTAGCAATCAGTGAAGAGGTGGGGCCAGGAGCTATGAATCGACCCCTGCAACCACAAATGGGTGAGTACAAATAGGTGAGTATACACACACACACACACACACACACACACACACACTAACACACACATACACACACACACACACACATACACACTAACACACACATACACACAGGTTCCATTCACAGATTTAAGAAGAGGTATTATAAAGCTCATGGCGCAGGGAGAGTGACCCAGTAGCGGCCAGTGAAGAGGCGGGGCCAGGAGTTATGAATCGACCCCTGCAGCCACAACTAGGTGAGTACACACACATACAAGCGAGCGGGCGAGAGCAGACCAAGAACGACTACAAATGGTTCTGGACAGACTGCAGGACTGGTCTGACAGGAGGCTATTGGAATTTAAGCCCAACAAATGCAATGCTATGAAAATCTGAAGACAACTACGTCCAGAAACAGCGTACTTGCTTGGGGAAGAAAGACATGAAACTTCCTTGAAAGAGAAGGACCTCGAGGTGAGCATAGTTCTGAGCATTTCACCTGAGACATACATAAACCGCTGCAGCAAACGTGAGGCTGGCAAATTTAAGGTCCAAGATAATCATGAAGGAGGCATTCAAGACCTTATGCACGACATATGTCAGGCCCATCAGGCCAGCGTCAGTGTAGAACCCACATTTGGTAAAGCAAGTAAAGCTGGGAAAAATGCAAAGGTTTCCAACGAAACTAGTCTCAGAGCTGAGGGGTATGAACTATAAAGAAAGGTTAAACGAGATAAACCTTCTAACACTAGAGGACAAGAATCAGAGGTGACAAAATTACGACGTACAAAATGCTCAGAGATATTTACAAGATAAACTGCGAGTGTCTTGAGAAGCGGCATCAGGTACTCGAGATCACAGATGAATCACAGGAATGTTAAGGTATCCTTCTTTAGCCTTAGAGTGGTCATGAAGTGGAACGACCTAGACAGCGAGGTGGTACAAGCAGAATACGTACATAACTGTAAGATTGGGTATGATTGGGCTCACGCCTTCCTTCTGACCAATAGCGGTCAAAAGAGAGGCGGGGCATGATACTGAAACTCGACCCCTGCAACCGCAATTAGATGAGTACACACATATACACACATACACACATATATGCACACACATACACATATACACATATACACACACATACACACACACACACACACACACACACACACACACACACACACACACACACACACAAGGGGACACAGTTGGAAGTTGAAGACTCAGATGAATCACAGAGATGTTAGGAAGTATTTCTTCAGTCACAGAGTGGTCGGGAAGTGGAATAGTTTAGGAAGTGATGTAGTGGAGGCAGGCTCCATACATAGCTTTAAGAAGAGGTATGATAAAGCTCATGGCGCAGGGAGAGTGACCCAGTAGCGGCCAGTGAAGAGGCGGGGCCAGGAGCTATGACTCGACCCCTGCAACCACAACTAGGTGAGTACACATACACACACACACACACACACACTGCTTTAATAAGAGGTACGAAAAGAGTCTCAAAGCCAGTAGAGAGTGAACCTAGTAGAGCGACCAGAGAAAAGGCTGGGCCAGGAGCTGAGAGACGTCCTCTGCATCCACATACAGGTGACTACATACAAGTGAGTACACACACGCAGAGTACGCAGAAAACCAGCTCTTGCGGATAGTTATCTGCATATATTTTCTTCTCACTCTCTTGCAACAAAAGAAATGTAATTTCGAGCATATTTCTTAGAGGTGACCGTATATGCATTTTCCATTTCTTAGGACATGGGACTTAGTTTATTTGCAACACATTTCTTAACTTAGAAGCTCAAGATATGAAAATTAGTTTCAATGTTCTTCCTTACTTGGATGAGCTTAAATCTGTAAAGACATTTTTTTTTCATAATGATACAAGCGTTGCCTCGGGCAGTTCGAATAGCATCAAGACTTTAAAAAAAAAAAAAAAAAAAAAAAAAAATATTGGCAGAAGAAACCCAAGCAAATGTTGGTATTTCCAAGATTCAATGCTGAGCCGATTGTGACAAATGATACACTGAGAAAACAAATGATTTTAAAAGTCGACTTTATTACTATTGATACTCAGTAATAACAGGTGATGTAAAAATTCAATATTTCGACTCATAAAAATGATTTTAACCATAAAGTTATTTTTTTATGATTTTAATCATGAAGTTATTTTCAATTACACTTACGTTCTAAATGGAAACAGCGACTCACAGCAGAAAAAGATTTGAGATTCTATCATAAGTAACAATGCTAGTAATTTCAATTCTGTGAAGATCGTCGAGCCTTAATAAATGCGTTTCCATTTAAATTTAACAAACTAGTATGGAAAATTAATTGAAGAACAAGAAGGCAGCCCTGAGGCATCCATAAATATTATGTTATACTGCCCATCCCTTGCAAATTTAATTAATTTAATACAACAGGAAATATAGGAAAAAACTCTCTTCTAGCTATTGCGTCAGCGAAGCTTAGATATACAGGGGACCCCCGGTTTACGATATTTTTTCGTTCCAGAATGCTGTTCAAGTGCCATTACCAAACGAATTTATCCCCATAAGGAATAATGTAAAATAGACTAGTCCTTTTAGACCCCCAAAAATACACTTACAAAAGCATTTAAAAAAATAAACTTACATAAATGGGCGAGTTTGGAGACCATCGTAAACCGGGGTACCACTATTCTGATATGGGTTTGACGTAGACTTGTAGGCCAGCATCTCTTGCTTTCCCGTGGTATTTTTTGCATATATGATGCTTGATTCTCAGGAGAATCTCCAATAGGCCGAAAATATTCATGTAATTTTTGTTGTACTGTTGAAGTGTGTTATGTGATTTCATTCCCCTTATGATTAGTTTATGGATCACGCTCTCTCTCTGTATATATATATACAGTGGACCCTCGGTTTTCGTTCACCTCCAAACTCGAACAATTATGTAAGTGTATTTTCGTGTATATATATATATATATATATATATATATATATATATATATATATATATATATATATATATATATATATATATATATATATATTTATATATTTATTTATTTATATGTCGTGCCGAATAGGAAAAACTTGCGATTTTGGCATACGAAGGCAAACGAAAATTTGTGTATTCAATAATTTCGCAAAAATCATTCTGAACCTAACGAAAAAAAATATATTTCATTGTGCTTGTAAATTATTTAATTATTGTAAACTAATCTAATATATATTTAGTTGGATTAGGCTAAATTAAATTGCGATTTTTATAGTAAGGTTAGGTAAGTTTTCTAAGGTACTTTTGGTACAAAATTATTATATTTTACATTAACGTAAATGAAAAATATATATATTTAAACGTATAAGAGAAAATTATAGAATGGACTTAATTTTAAATGAGTATATAATCATAAATTCTTATATAATGAACATGACTCGAGAAGTTTCACTCACTTTTTTCAAAATAAAGTGGCCGTCAGAACAACGTTAATGAGATTACTGGTGGTCTATATAGAAGATTAATGAACTTTGGTAAGGTAGTTACCCGAGCCTGGTTGGAGTTGGGTCCTAAGCTGTGAAGGGTCGTGGGAGGTGAGGCGTCCTATAAGTATCGGGGCCATAGGAGGTGAGGGATACTCCCAACGGACGCGTCTTAAGGTAAGGGTTCTTGATGGTTAAGGGGTCCTTTGAAGATAAAATTCCTATAAAGGAAGGTTTTTAAGGGGGAAGGCAACCTATGAAAAGAAGAATCCTAGGAAAGAAAGCCTCCGATGATCTGAGACATTCTATAAAAGTAGAGATCCTAGAAACGGACAGGTTCTTAGTCAAAATTCCTTAAAGGAAAGGGTTACTCGGAAGAAAGGAGCTTTAAAAGTTTAGGTAGTCCTTAGAGGATAGGAATTCTTAATCAAGGGGAAAGTTCCAGGATTGTAAGAGGTCTTAGAGTAATAGGTCTTAATAAAATAGGCGGTCCTAAGAAGATATGGATTACTAAGCAAGAAAAGAGTTATAAGATCGTAAGAGGGCCTCCTAGAATAGCGAGACCTAATAGGATAGGTGGTCCTGAAAGAGGATGGACAATCTTAGGAGGTTAGGTCATATTAGACGAAGAAGTTCAAGAATGGGATGGTTTCTAAGAAAGGAACGGGTCTCCTATGATGATGAAGGCCATAAACGTGTAGGTTTCTTAAGAAAGGGATTGTGTGAAATAAAAATAAGAGGTATTAGGGGAATAGGTGGGTCTGGTAGAGTATGTAGTTTAACGAAAATAGGGAGACTTTGAAGAATAGGAGTTTAATTAAGGACGAGTGAAAATCCTGTAAGGTCGAAGAAATTTTGGGAGGCCATGGAAGTAAAAGGAGTGAAGGATTTTGTAACGATAGGAAGTACTTAAAGGATGGAGAGTTCTATGAGATGAAAGCACCCTATGAGAGTAGTGGGTCCAAGAAGACTAAGGAATCCTAGGAGAAGAGTAAGTTCTGGTAGGGGTGGAAATTCTTCGAAAGTAAGGAGTTCTTCATGATTCTCCTTTGTATGGACTGATGAAGCCA